>DWQL01000036.1:0-28191 GCA_018231265.1 Noctuana haematospila | reverse complement strand
CGACTATTATTTACAAAAAATGTCTGTAGGCGCCTTACCTGATATTCCAGTTAAAATCTTAGAAGATGTGTATTTCAATGCGAACTTTACTGGCTTTTTAATGAAAAAAGACAGTGTTGCATTAAGTAAAAAAATTAATGAAACATTAAAAGCAATGGCTGATGATGGAACTATGAAAAAAATCTCTGAAACGTATTTCCAAACAGATGTTTCAGTGGAGCCGAAAGAAAAAGTGACAGAAAGTGTTTCAGCTGAATAGATGTATATACCAAAAATTGATTTTCAGTTAATGATCGACTCGATTCCTTTTCTGCTGACTGGTTTACCTTACACAATTGGCATCAGTGTCGTGACGTTTTTGATGGGAAATATTCTTGGTATTCTGTTGACGGTTTTAGGAATGTTGCCTTCAAAAGTGATCAAAGGTTTTGTCCGATTTTATATTTCGTTTTTACGTGGCGTACCTGGGTTGGTTTTGTTGTTTCTTTTGTATTTTGGTCTGCCCTATCAGTTAAGTGCATTAACTGCGGCTTGTATTTGTTTTAGTTTGACGAGCAGTGCGTTTATTGCTGAAATCTATCGTGGCTCGATTGCCGGAGTGGATGCAGGACAGTGGGATGCGGCGTATGCGTTAGGGTTGCCGTTTGGTAAAGTGATGCGCAAAATTATCTTACCGCAAGCGTTTCGGATTTCGATTCCAGCTTTAGGGAATGTAGCGATGGACTTGTTAAAAGGCACGTCTTTAGCTGCGATGATCACGATTCCTGATATTTTTCAAAAAGCCAAAATCGTGGGTGGAAGAACTTTTGATTATATGACAATGTATATTTTAGTAGCGGTCATGTATTGGCTCCTATGCGTTGCAATTGGTTGGGGTCAAAGCTGGTTGGAAAGACATTATATCAATCGTTATAAAGGAAAAACAGAAGTTAGAACGTAAAATAGACTGTGTAAGTAGTTAAGGAGAAGCTACTTGCACAGTTTTATTGTTGTTAGGGTGTAAAGACAAATAGGGATTACTATTCTTTTATTCACAAAAACCGAGTATAATTATTATAGCAAATCATTTTAAATAGAAAGTTGGAAAATGAATGGATCAGAAGGAAATAAAAGAGACAAGTCAATTTTTGGTAACGGAATATAAGGATAGCTTGATCAACGGATTTGTGGAAACACCTAGTCAGTTTATGATGCGCATGAACGTAGAGCCAAAAGTGGAAGCCTATTTGCGACCGTTATTAAATCAAGCGGAGCAAGAAGTTAAAAATAATACTAAATAATCGAGTAGTAATGTTTTAGGAGGAAAGAGGATGCTTGTTTATATTTGCTGTGCAGGTGGGATGACGTCTAGTATGTTTTGCCAAAAAATCGCAAAAGCGGCAGATCCTAACGAGGTTTATTTTGGGTCTCTGCATGATATAATTGCTGATTTTCAGAATTTATCTAACACCTATTCTATGTTGATTGCATATGGTGGAGAAGGCGAAATTAATAAATTAAGCTTAGAACCAATCTTTAAACCATATGTGGATGGTGTATTTGTTTGTTCTCAAGTTCGTTATAAAACAGCAAGTTTACAAAAACTCCTTTCATCTTTAAATATTCCTTGTACGGATATCGATATGAAAACCTTTGGGAATATGAATGGAGAAAAAGCATTAAGAGAGAGTTTAGATTTTAAGCAATAAACTTAGTACGCTACTGATAGAAGTAAAGGTGCAATTTTTTTAGCTTGCTACAATGCAAGCTTTTTTGCGTGAGTTTGACCTATTTTAAGAGATAATACGCGAGAGAATCAAAATGATGATTTGCAGAAGGGGCTATTTGAAAAGGTACAAAAGTAAGAAGCCAATCATAGGAAAACAGTAGGTTTTCATTTTTAGCATTGACAAAAATAAAAAAATACTCTATATTTATGATATCGATATCATAAAAGGAGAAAAAGATGGCAACAATCAAAGATGTCGCAAAAAAAGCTGGTTTATCAGTTTCGACAGTTTCACGTTTTTTGAATGATCATCCGTATATTTCAGATGATAAAAAAGAACGAATACAACAAGCAATGGATGAACTAAACTATGCGCCGAGTGCGATTGCAACACAACTTCGCTCAAAAAAATGTACGACGATCGGTGTGTTGATTTCAAGAATCACGAATCCCTTTTTTTCTTATTTAGTGGATGCAATCGAAAAACAAGCAAAAGAATATGGTTACCAGCTGTTGATCATGCAAACGTATGATGATCCAAAAGCAGAGTTGAAAATGCTGGAGTATTTAAAACAACAAGTTGTTGCTGGTGTTATCATGACTTCTATTGAAAGCGATTCACAAGTAATTGATGGGTATTCAAAATATGGCCCAATTGTTTTGTGTAATGAAAAGCTAGATGGAACAGGTATTCCAAACATTTCTACTAATCAAGAAGAAATCAGTTTTGAAGCAACCAATTATCTGGTTCAAAAAGGGTATCGTAAAATCGCTTATTGTACCGGTGGGAATCTAACCATTGGTGGACATGGTCAGCGTCGAACGAAGGGGTTTGAACGTGCACTTGCTGAACATAATTTACCTATCAAAAACAAATGGATTTTTAAACAAGTTCATAACATGGAAGATGGTCAAAAAGTAGCAAAAGAATTATTGGCTCTACCTAAAAAGGAGCGGCCAGATGCTGTGTTTAGTGGAAGTGACGAGGTTGGGATTGGAATTATCCAAGAAGTACTTCAGCAAGGATTGCGTGTACCAGAAGATTTGGCGGTATTAGGTTTTGATAATCAGCCAAGCACAAGTATTATTGCCGTCCCGCTAACTACCATCAATCAGCCAACAACCGCTTTAGGAATCGAAGCAACGAAATTAATAGTTGCGTTGATTGAGGGAACAACCTACAAAGTAAATAAACAAGAGCTTATTTTATCGCTAATTGAGCGTAAGTCCACCTAGGTGGATTTATTCTTGCAAAAATATGATATCGATACCACAAATGGTGAAAGGATGAATAAATAGTGAATATAGAAATGAAAGACGAAAAATGGTGGGAAAAAGAAGTGATTTATCAGATTTATCCCAAAAGTTTTAAGGACTCAAACAATGATGGAATAGGTGATATTCAAGGGATTCGAGAGAAGTTGCCTTATTTGAAAGAATTAGGGATTACCATGATTTGGATCTGTCCGATATTTACGTCACCAATGGTGGATAATGGTTATGATATCTCTGATTTTGAAGGAATCAATCCTGAATTTGGCACTATGGCTGACTTTGATCAATTGTTAGAAGAGGCGAATGAACTGGGAATCAAAGTGATTTTAGATTTAGTTATCAATCATACATCAGATGAACATCCGTGGTTCCAAGCAGCATTAAAAGACCAAGAAAGTCCGTATCGAGATTATTATATTTTTAAAGAAGGGAAAACTGCACCAAATAACTGGCGCTCGATTTTTGGCGGTTCAGTTTGGGAAAAGCTGCCAGATGAAGAGGTCTATTATTTCCATGCCTTTGATAAAAAACAGCCCGATTTAAATTGGGAGAACCCAGCATTACGTCAAGAACTATACGGAATGATTAATCGTTGGCTAGAAAAAGGCATTGCTGGATTTCGGATCGATTCGATTACGTTTATCAAGAAGGATCAAGATTTTGCCAGTTTACCAGCTGATGGGGTAGATGGTTTAGCTTCTTGTAAAAGTAAAACCCGGAATCGGCCAGGGATTGAAGTGTTTTTGAATGAACTGAAAAGAGAAACCTTTGAGAAATACAATTGTGTCACAGTTGGGGAAGCGCCAGGTGTTCCTTATGAGGAATATGGGGATTTTATTGGAGATGATGGCTATTTTTCGATGATCTTTGATTTTAATTATTCAGATATTGATGTGGAATCTGGTTCTGATTGGTTTAAACGAACGAATTGGACAACGAAGGAATTTAAAGAGAAATTGAAACGATCCCAAGAAGTCTTACAAGCCAATGGTTGGGGTGCTAATTTCATTGAAAACCACGATCAACCGCGTGCTGTCTCTAAATTTATCAAACCTAAGTACCAAACGGATGAAGCTGCTAAAGCGTTAGGCATGCTCTATTTCTTTTTACGAGGAACGCCATTTATTTATCAAGCCCAAGAGCTTGGAATGCAAAATGCGGAACGCAACAAGATCGATCAATTTAATGATATCTCAAGTATCGATAATTATCATCGTTCAATTCAAGAAGGCTTTACGCCAGAAGAAGCAATGGAGTTTGTCAATCAACGGAGCCGGGATAATACACGTACGCCATTTCCTTGGAATGATAGTCAATACGGAGGATTTTCAACGACGACGCCATGGCTTGCGATGACAGAAGAATATCCAAGTCGAAATGCACAGCAGAACCAAGTATTAGCACATTACAAAAAAATGATCGAACTTAGACAACAAGGAATAGTAAGTGAGACTTTAACAAAGGGGACAATTATTTTCTTAGAGAATGTGCCAGATAATATTGTTGCATATAAACGTGTATTTAAAAAAACTGAGGTATATTCATATACTAATTTAAGTGATACGGAGGAACTAATTCCCTTCGAAAAGAGAATGTTTGATTTACTTTTAAATTCCCATGATGATTTAGCAGTTGAGGGAAATGAATTAAAGCTCCATCCTTATCAAAGTGTTTTATTTAAAAAAATAAATGAGGTGAGTGACAATGGCAATTAACTACAAACAAATTGGAGAAGAGATCATCGGTGTTGTCGGGGAAGAAAATATTACAGGGATCACCCATTGCGCGACACGTTTGCGTCTAGAAGTAAAAGACCGAGAATTAATCGATGATAAAAAAATCGAAAAAATCGATCAAGTAAAAGGAGTATTCTTTAATGCTGGACAATACCAAATCATTTTAGGTACTGGCATCGTGAATAAAGTTTATGATTCGCTGGTTCAAAACAATCATGATTTATTGGAAAAAGAAACCTCTTTAGAAGAAATGAAAAAGCCAAGTAATCCAATCAAACACGCGATTCGGACGCTTTCTGATATTTTTGTACCGATTATTCCAGGAATCGTGGCAACGGGGTTATTTCTAGGGTTGAAAGGCGTCTTTTTAAACGAAAATGTTTTAGCCTTTTTTGGGACATCAACAGATAAAATTCCTGAATTTGCTTTAGTTTTGCTAAGTGTGTTAACAGATACTGTTTTTGCTTTTTTACCTGCGTTGATCTGTTGGTCCGCTTTTAAGAAGTTTGGTGGTACACCAATCATTGGGTTTGTGATTGGGCTGATGTTGGTGTCGCCGATGTTACCGAATGCTTATTCTGTGGCAGACATCAATAGTGGTGTTGAACCGTTGATCGCATTTGGGTTTATTCCGATTGTAGGATATCAAGGAAGTGTCTTAACCGCTTTAGTCATTGGGTTACTAGGGGCGAAATTGGAAAAAGTGTTACGTCGAAAAATGCCAAATTCCTTAGATTTGATGTTTACACCTTTTGTGGTCATTTTGGTGATGTTGTTGACAGGGTTATTGGTTTTAGGACCAATTTTACACTTTGTTGAAAATGGTTTAGTTTACTTGATTACAGGATTGATCAAATTGCCATTTGGGATTGGTGGTTTGCTGATTGGCTTTTTATATCCGCTAGCTGTTATGACAGGGATGCATCACTTGTTTATTATGATCGAAACAAGTTTATTAGCAACAACTGGTTTTAATCCACTGATTACACTTTGTGCGATGTATGGCTTTGCCAATGCAGCTGTGAGTTTTGCTGTGAGTGTGAAGGCCAAAGATAAGAATGTAAAAGTGATCGGAACAAGTGCTGGTGTGACACAACTTTTAGGTGTAAGTGAACCAGCGCTATTCGGGATCACGATTCGCTATGGGATGAAACCTCTTGGGATCATGTTAGGTTGTTCTGCATTAGGCGGCGCTGTTTTATCGTTGCTAAACGTGCAAGCGAATTCATATGGGTTAGCGGTAATTTTGTCACCATTGATGTATATTTATAGCTCTTATCAATTAGTGACCTATATTGTGGTTGGCATTTGTATCTTTATCTTGTCGTTTGTGTTGACGTATCTATTTGGTGTGCCAAAAGAAGTGATGATGTCAGATGATGAGTATCTAGGAGCAGAACAATGAGCTGGACCAATGCACAACGCTATCGAGCGATAACGGATGCCAAGGATGGGGAACTGTCAGTATTAGAAGCAAAAGTCGCAAAGAGTATCTGGCGGCAAAAGTATCATATTCAGCCTAATTATGGTTTGTTGAATGATCCAAATGGATTTTGCTATTATAATGGCAAGTACCATCTATTTTATCAATGGTTTCCGTTTGGAGCCGTCCATGGAATGAAGCATTGGTATCATTTAACCAGTGCCGATTTAGTGAATTGGCAAGAGGAAGGTGTGGCCTTAATGCCAGAATTTCCTCATGAATCCCATGGAATATTTTCTGGAACTGGTCTCGTGAATGATAATCAATTGTATTTATTTTACACAGGAAATCATCGAGATGAAAAGTGGCAACGGCGTTCTTCTCAATGCTTAGCGATTCTTTCAAGCGATGGCAAAATAGAAAAGTTAGCGGAACCAGTTATCAGTGGACCTCCGCAACAGTACACACATAATTTTCGAGATCCTAAAGTGTTCAAAAAAGGCAATCACTATTACATGCTAGTTGGTGCACAACGAGAGTCGTTGGAAGGCTGTCTCCTCGTTTATGTGTCAGATGATTTGAAGGCGTGGAAATTTAAACAGGAACTAAAAACAAATCATGATTCGTTTGGCTTTATGTGGGAATGTCCAGATTATTTTTCACTTCAAGGTCAAGAGGTGCTATTATTGTCACCGCAAGGTTTAAAACCAAAAGGCAATGATTTTCAGAATATTTATCATTCGGGTGTTTTTATTGGTAAGTTTGATGAGCATGTAGGTTATTTTGATACAGATTCGTTTCAAGAGTTGGATAAAGGCTTTGACTTCTATGCACCTCAAACCACACAAACGCCTGATGGTCGACAAATTTTGATTGGCTGGATGGGTTTACCTGATACAGTGTATCCAAGTGATCATGATGGCTGGGCAAACTGTTTAACGATTCCAAGGGAATTATCTATAAAAAATGGCCAAATTCAGCAACAGCCACTTCAGGAATTAAAGCAAAAACGAGTAAAAACAACTCAGCACCAGATAAAAGTAGTGAGTAGTCGTGAACGATTAAAAACAATCTATTCTGAGGTTGGAGAATACCGGATCTCAATCAATGTAGAGACGGCAGAACGTGTAGGAATTGCTTTTAGAGTGGGGGATGATGAAGAAACAGTGTGTTTATTGGATCAAGTAGCTGAGTATTTTAGTCTAGATCGTACTCGTTCAGGAATCCCTGTGGCCACTGATTATGGTACAGTGAGAAAAATAACTTACCAGCAATCAGTTGTTCAACTAACTGTTTTTCTGGATCAATCGTCAATTGAAGTCTTTGTAAACGATGGAGAAGCCGTTTTTTCCAGTCGGATTTTTCCAAAAGAGGACAGTCGTTACCTTGAAGTGTTTGCAGAAAATGGTACGGCTCAGATAGAGATAAAACAATGGTGTTATGCGTAAAAAATTAAGAAAATTGTTAAGCGAACAAAGGAAGTTGGGACAGAAGTGTCTAGTCTCGATAAATAAGCCAGCATTCACGAAAATTGCCAAGAATCACAGTAAGTTTATGAACTGATGATGATTAGTACCTACTTGGTGTTCCCCGAATTTTTGTGAATGCTGGTTTATTGATTCCGAAGCCTTTAAATCTTAGTGTTTCAGCACTTAGAAAATAAAGGAAGCAAGATGTCCTTCAAACACCTTGTATTGTGCATCATCGAATCACTTCATTTTTCGTGATTCACAGCAATTTGCAACAATGTGATCGAAACGAAGTGTAGTAGTTGCTTTTGCATCTCCGGTTCTCGTTTCACTACGATCCTCGAAGCATGGAAGACCGTTTGCTCCCGTCGTTTATTCGGGATTAACGTGTTTAACAAAAAGAAAACTAACTTTTGAACCGCCCCCCAAAAGTTAGGCTTATCAAGAGGAGAAAAATTATATAGGGCTAGTATTTTATCAAGAAATCAGTTACTTTATAATTAATAAGCTATGGAAGGGTGTTTGAATCATGGAAAAATTCACTACTATCAATACTGGTATAAGGGAATTACTCAGCCAAGCTACAGCGAAAAACAAAGTAGACGATGAATTAATAAACTATTTAAACTCTGATGATCGTATTTTATATTTACGTTATAATCAAGATATCTTAGTAGGATGCATTGGTATTCAACTAATGGAAAATAATCTAATAGAAATCAAACATTTAGCGACACAAAAAGCCTATCGGTACAAACAAGTTGGAAGTAATATGATAGCCTACATAGAACAAGCATACGCTCCTTCTAAGCTTTTTGCTGAAACGGATAAAGAGGCGGTTGGATTTTATAAGAAATCTGGCTTTAACATCAATAGTTTAGGTGAAAAGTATCCTGGAGTAGAACGATTTAATTGTGTGAAGTAATAAAATAATTATTTTTGCATAAATTTATTAGTGAAATAGGTTTATTTTTCAATACAATCAACTAATTTGTGGAGGGATCGATATGACTAAACAGGAGTTAGTAACACTTGAATTAAAACTACAGCAAGAAGATGTTCGCTCAGATAAAAAACAACTAGCGCAACTAGTTGGTGAAAGATCTTATTTAGTGAGCTATCTTACTACAGAAAAAGAGACAAGTAAGCGAACCAATAGACGTTCTCTTTGGGTAAAGGAAGAGAATGCTTGGCAACTTTTATTTCATGAAGGAAATGATTTCATTGAAGGAGACAAGTCATGACAGCAACCAATTTTATAAAATGGTCTGCATCTTAAAATAACGAAGACAACAGATTTTACTATTTACCTTCCTGCAAAACAATGAGATAATGGCTCTGAAAAAGATTAAATTTGGAGGGAAATAAGTTGGGAGATTCATTAGTTCAAAATCAGTGTCGTAATTGTGGGGGAGCGATCACTGATCCAGAAACAAAAAATTGTCCTCATTGTGGGACGTCACAAGATATTGTTCAAACAACGATCGATGAAAAAAATAAAAATGTGGAGTTATGTCCAAATTGTGGCTCACCAGTAACGTTTAATATTGAAAAACAACAGTTTACCTGTGACTTTTGTCATTCTACCTTTACGACAAAAGCTGAAAAAGATTTTGATAATTTGACGTTTGAGCCAGATAATTTGATTCCATTTCAAGTACCAGAAGGCTTAGCCAAAAAACGGTTTTTTGAATGGTTGATCAAAGGGGCGAATGTTCCTTTAGACATTCTTGGGAAAATCACTAATCTTCAACTTGAACAAGTTTTTATTCCATATATGGGTGCGACTGTGGTTTATGAAGGATCGTGGGGTGCTGATATTGGGTATAATCGTTCTGAAAGTTATACAGAGTATGTAACAAAAGAAGACAAAAAAGGCAACAAGTATTCTGAACCAGTCACAAAAACTCGAACAGTTGTCGATTGGAATCATTCAAGTGATATTTTCTCAGGAACAGCATTCAAAAGTTATCTGATCAATAATGAATTGACGGGTTCGGTTGCAGAATTTGCAAAAAGTGTCAGTCATTTGGCTTTTGTACCAGATGTAAAACCCTTTGATGAACATTATACGGCTGGGACTCGTCAAATGAAGATTTCATCGGATAAAGTATCAGAAGTTTTGCGTTCGATTCGTGATTTTGCCAAGGAAGAAGCAAAAAAAACGATGCATAGCGTGTTACCAGGGGATAAAAATAAAAATGCGAAAGTAACGAAATTTACGTATGATTTAACTTCAAAATACACATATGTTCCTTTTTGGAAAATTATGTATAAGTATGAAGGAATCGATTATATCGTAATCGTTACAGCAGCTAAAAAAGATAAAATCGAAATGGATGGTAGCCGCCCAATGAGTCAAGAAGATTCGACTGTTGAAAAAGCACTGAAAAAAAATGGTCGATATGGTCTATTAGCAAGTTTGTTATTCTTTGTAGTGAATGCAATGAATATTCTTCCTGATGCTAAAGGACCATTTACTGCTATACTTGTTTTAGTTGGAATAGGTGTTTGGATTTATTTTGCGATCAAGCGTCATAGATTCTTAAGTACCAATAAAAAACATCTTAAAAATAATTTACATGAATATCCAGATTATGTAAGTCTACTAAAACAATATCCAGAATAGTGTCAAATAGTTGAAAGCAATGACTACCATTTATTTAGATGCCATGTGGCTGGGATATGACTCGCTGAGTTGTGTCCTAGCCACATTTTTGTTTGGACTCATGATTATTTCATTTTAAGTTTGACAGGTTATTCTAAAATTTTTTATTTTGTGCTATTATTATGTATAATTGTAAAAAATAAATTAATTTAAGGAGTGCAATTGAATGGAAATGGTAGATATGTTAGGAAAACTGAATTTGAATCCTAGCACAAAAAATAAAATAGATCCTACTCAGATTTCAGTAGAAAAAAATGTTATTGCATTTGACGATCGAACGATTCAAATTAGTAATGTTTCGCAATTATTTGTGGCAGAACCAGATTCAAAAATACCTTGGCTAGCAGCTTTATTGTTTATTTTTTTTACAGGAGGCTTTGCTCAAGGTTATTTTTGGGGTATATTAGGAATGATCATCACCGGTTTTTATATCTTTTTAGTTATTATGAGTAACTTAAATAAGGGATATTATATCTATGTCAATTTAAATTCTGGTTTTACTTATTTGATCCATTGTGAAAATGAGGCATTTGCGGAACGAGCGCGTGGTGTGATCGAAAATTGTATCAATGATGTGTATAGTAAAGAAAAAGTAGTGATCAATATGAAACAAGAAAATATTCAGATCGATAATCAAGTCATAAATATGGATCAAAGTATCAATGATAGCACAGTCGTATCTGGTGATAATAATGAGGTGAAGAAATGAAGATAAGAGGAAATGATTTTGGTGGTATCAACAATTCAACTGTTGTGATTGGCAATAATAATAAGGTTACAAATGGAACGAATGAGGAAATCGATTGGGAGCAATTCTCTGCAGAGATTATGACAACGTTGACAAAACTTCCACAAGATAGTAAAGAGTTTCGAGCTTGTTCAGAGTTATTAATGGAATCGACTTCAACGGATGAAGGAAAGGTTGCGGCATTTTTGAAAAAGCACGCAGCGCAATTTAGCTCTGATGTTTTCAGTAATTTAGCAAGTACACTTCTTGCAGATACGATCAAGAAGCTGATGTTTTAATAGATAATCATCATTTTGTGGTGCGAACCCTAAGTGACCATGAAATCAAGTGAGTGGATTGAAATAATGGGGGAATATGGCCAAGGAGTAAAAGCGGAAAGTCTCACTCTGTTTAGAGTGAGTGGATTGAAATCAGTCATGGCGTTTGTCTTGAAAAATGATTTTCAGTCTCACTCTGTTTAGGGTGAGTAGATTGAAATAATGCACCTTATGAAGTATCAACAGACAACGTAGAGTCTCACTCGATTTAGAATGAGACTCGATTCAAACAATCTCAAGAAAAATCATCGCTTCCAGTTTTTATTCCATTAGTAGGACAATTAAAATAACTTAATAAATCTAGCCATTTATTTTTTTGTCAGAAAATATAGACAAAGTTAAATACTTTATATAACATAGTAGTTATCATTGTTAATTATAACGTTGGTACCAAAAGGGTTAAATCAAGGAGGAGTCAAAAGATGAAAAAAATAGTGAAATCATCAATGGTTGTGTTGGCATTAGGATTAGGATTGTCGATTGGTTCATCTGAAGAAGCAGAAGCGATGTATGAGTCACCTTATTCTTATTTTAATGATTATGGCATAAGGCAAGGTTTATTTTCTGATGTCGACGCCTTTTATTCTAAAAGTTATCGCGCTGAAATGGAACAATTAATGGAGAAACATGAAAAGGGCTTGATTTCTGATGATGAATTCGATAAGTTATCTGAGCAATTAACTGAATCAGATGAAAAAAATCTACTTGAAAGAGCAACACTATTTGATCATTACGGACTAGTGAAAAAAGCAGATATCCAAAATATAGCGCACTTTGATACAGATTTTGAAGAGTATTCTTCCCTTGCTGGAATGGAGCAAATGACAACGCTCGAACAGATTCAGGGAGAAGGTGGGAACTTTAATAGCTTTAGGGAACTTGCAGCGTTAAAAAAATTGAAGACTGTTATGTTAGAAGCGAATAATCAACTAACGTTAAATAGTTTTAAAAATTTAAAAGATTTAGAAACAATTCGATTGTTGTTTGATGGCTATGAAGATAATGAAGAACAACGTAGTCGAGTGTACACACAAGCATTACCAACTGATATTTCTGCCTTATCTAATTTGGATAAGCTAAACAAGATAGAAATCAGTGCTCGCGGCAGAATGGCTACGGTCACATTAAAAAAAGGGACAACTTCCTATCAATTATTTGATCCAATCGTACCATCAAAACAATTTGAAGGAGCTACAATGAAGTATTCTTCGGATAGTGAAAGTGATGAATGGCTGGAATGGAATAATTTAAACGGAGATGAACAATACTTGGCATTTAGTTGGCGTATAGAGAAAGGCCCAAACTTTTCTTATGCTGGCGAAGGACAAATCCCAATTCGTTGGAAATAACCAACATATAAACTCACTGACAAGCACAGTGAGTTTTTTAGATGGTGACATTATTTCTCAGAAATTTTAACAATGATCCAAGGAATTGAGTGAGCACGGCAATAGATTACAAGGTATAATTAGAAAAGCGATAAAATACATAGTAACTTCTATAGAAGTTAAAAGGAGAATGAAATATGATTCGAAGTGAGTTGAAAAAGAAGGCCCAAAAACATCTGCATGGCTACTATGGAAACTGGAGCTTGTTAGCTATTATTCCAAGTGTTGCCTTATTTATCTATTTCTTTTTTATAATGATTCTGATCCAAGTGCCAGAAAATACGGTGAACCAGTCAAATAACTACCAATCTTGGCAAGATGACTATTCTGCAAAATCAAATCGCTCGAATACTGAGTACCAAAAGGGGTATGATGACGGCTATTTTGATGGTTACGATGAAGGGTATGATGATGGACTTTATCAAGAGGATGATTATGACGAAGATGTTTATGATGGAAAAAATTTGGACTCTATTTCTTATAAATCAAGTTTATCACCAGTGAAGAATACGACACGAACGGTTACCTATACACAAACAACAACAGTTGAAACACGTTTTAGCGGCTTCTTCGCCTTTTTATTTGGGCTACTGTTATTGCTTGTCACTATTTTGTATCGTGGTATGGTGCAATGGGCAGCGATCGATAATGTGGAAGGTCGTAAATTTAACCTTAAATCGATCTTTACAACTTTTATTAGTGAAAATGGTAAACGAACAGTGAGTGCTAATCTACTCGTAACGATCTATGTTTTTTTATGGTCATTATTATTTGTAATTCCCGGTGTAATTAAACAATTATCTTATGGCATGACAAACTATTTATTGAAAAAAGACCCTGAATTAACAGCAAAAGAAGCAATGCAACTTAGTCAAGCCTTGATGCAAGGCTATAAATTAGAATATTTAATTTTTTCTTATTCGTTTGTTTTGTGGCAATTTGCAACATTCTTTAGTTTTGGATTAGCTAGTGTCTATGTTATTCCTTATTATGGTGTGTCGGAAGTGTTGTTTTTCGATCAGATCATTGCAGAGAAACACCACTTGTTTTCACAAGAAAAAGAAGCGGGATTTGCTGATTTCTAGAAGAATAAATAAAAAAGAAGAGGTTGGAAAAGAAGCGTTTATTCGGATCCAAAGAGCCTGAAACATAACTTTTTGAGTTATGTCCCAGGCTCTATTTTTTTATGAACCGGTACTAACAAAAGGGCTGATCAAACCAGCTAACCCTTCAATATTTCTTGTCTGGATCATGATTGTTCCAGTGCCATGAAATTCATTGACGACACCTTCACCTGTTGTAAAACCAAAAATACCTGAAGCGACTTTAATGTTATAATCCAAGGATTCTGACCAAGCAACAACGTGCTGATTATCTACTACAAAAGGCTTGGTACCATCTAAATGAATTTCGACGATATCCCCGTAACTATTGATCAACAACGATCCGGAACCAGATGTTTCCATCACGAATAATCCACCAGTTCCACCAAAGATTGCACCACTAAGTTTTTGACGTTTCATATTGTAAGACACGCTAGCGTCACAAGCTAAAAATGCACCTGTGTTTAAACGCCAATGTTCAGAGCCTACTTGAAGTTCTTTGATGGCGCCTGGAGTTGCTGGCGCTAAAGCCACTTTTGCGGTATCCGTTAAACCGGATGCTTTTGTGATAAAGAAGCTTTCTCCGCTGGACATTGAACGCCCCAAGGCACGAATTGCGCCGCCTAAACCTGACTTTCCGTTGCTGTTC
This sequence comes from Noctuana haematospila, assembly GCA_018231265.1. Lineage (NCBI taxonomy): Eukaryota > Metazoa > Arthropoda > Insecta > Lepidoptera > Hesperiidae > Noctuana > Noctuana haematospila. Next base: position 13,707 of record DWQL01000036.1, on the reverse strand, counting down.
ATTTTTCCTTCAAGATTGATCTCACCATTGTGATAGACCATTGCACCGCTCTCTAATTGAATACTTTCTCTTGTTCGTAAATCCACTTCAACCAATGGAAAAACAGTATTTTCTGTCATTTTGTACTGCATAATACCAACCTCCTAAGCTATTTCTTTTATTAGTATACCTTATATACAGTAGGATTTCTTCAGAATTAGTTGATTTTTCTAAAAGAAGCAACTAAGGGAGTTCCCTAATAATCCTGTTTTTGTAAAATAATCTCAAAAATATCGTGCATTTTATCACAAATGAAGTATAATGATTTTAATTGAGAATTGTTCTCAATAAGTGCGAAGGAGTGAGAACAAACATGAAAGAGATTGACTTGAATCAGTCTGTTCAGCAAATGGTAACCACTTATCCAGAAACAGCGCAAATCATGTATGAATTAGGCTTCAAAAGTATTTTAGAGCCAGGTATGTTGAAAACTGCGGGACGATATATGACCTTAGTAAAAGGGGCAAAAATGAAAAAAATTCCTATGGAAACAATCAAAGCAGCGTTTGCTGCCAACGGATTTATTTTGAAAGGAGCATAATATATGACTACGACGACTGTTGAGCGTCAGAAAAAAATTGTTGAAATCCTATCATTATTGCATCAGGGAGGTTCATTTGAACAAGCTAAACAGATGTTTGATCAATCATTTGATGGGATCGATGTTTCAGAAATTACAGCAGCTGAGAAAGCGTTGATTTCCAGTGGCTTAGATCCAAGTGAAATTCAAAGCCTGTGTAATGTTCATGCAGCGGTGTTTAAAGGGGCAATCAATGATATTCATCGCTCTAATTATGAGCATGAACAGCCAGGTCATCCTATCCACACATTAAAATTGGAAAATCAAGTTATTCAATCGCTATTGGTTGATGAAATTATGTGGGTTTTTAGTAAAATCGAAACAGGTGACTGGAGCTTACGACAAAGACTTTTAGCTGCTTTGGAAGATTTGCAGAATATCAATCGCCATTATACGCGAAAGGAAACACTGATTTTTTCTTATATGGAAAAATATGGCATTACGGCACCTCCTAAAGTAATGTGGGGTGTGGATGATAGTATCCGTGAAGCCCTAAAGTCAGTGATCGACTATCTAAAAAATGAAAAAGCAGCTATCAATCCATTACGTGAAAAACTTGAATATATCCAAACCGAAATCGAAGAAATGATATTCAAAGAAGAAGAAATCATGACCCCGATGACGTTGGATGTTTTCACATTAGAGGATTGGGAAAAAATTGCTCGCGATAGTCAAGATATTGGCTATGCTTTTATTGCGGAGCCATTACCTTGGAAAGCTAGTGCAGCTGCGAGGGCAAGTGAACAAGAACGAGAACCGCAGCGCTTGGCAGCTGTTCAAAAAGCACAAGCCAATACAGCAGCAATCAAAGAGGGAATGGAGATAAAAAACGAGTCCATTCATGAAGAAAATGAACAGTATTTTGATTGGGAAAGTACTGGATCTGAGGCAAACGTAGTTTTGCCAACAGGCGTATTAAATCTTGAAGAGCTAGTTTCGTTGTTCCAAGTCTTACCAGTTGATTTAACATTCGTAGACAAAAATGATCGGGTTCGCTTCTTTTCAGAAGGAAAGAACCGAGTCTTCCCTCGAACAACTTCTGTGATTGGGCGGGAAGTCATCAATTGTCATCCGCCAAAGAGCATGCACATTGTCCAACAAATTTTAGATGATTTTCGTGCTGGTAAAAGAACGGACGCTGATTTTTGGATTGATATGCGTGATAGAAAAATTTATATTCGTTACTTTGCTTTAAAAAATGATCAAGATGAGTATTTAGGTTGTTTGGAAGTCACGCAGGATATTACAGATATTCAAACAATCAGTGGACAAAATCGTCTTTTAGATCAAGAAAAATAAAATAGACTATAACTTTTAGTGTCTGAGACTGAGTGCTCAGGCATTTTTTTGTGGAATAAAAGCAGAAAAATTCAATTCAAGGTAAGAAATACTAAAATAATAATTGACTTGTTGGAAGGATGTTTTATAATAGAATAAAAGTTGTTGCTAAAAAATATTTTTTAGTCATTATAAAAATTTAGTTTTTAGATCAGTATTAAAGTCAGAGGTGAAGCATTATAAACCAGATAACCAATTGTACTGCCGTCGTTTTATGTGGCGGGAAAAGTTCTCGGATGGGCTTTGACAAATCCTTGCTGCAACTAGATGGAGAGTTTATGTTGCTTAGAACGGTGAAGCAGTTAAAAAAAATCTTTCCAGAGAGTTTATTAGTGACAAACAAACGAAGTAAATTTCCACCTGCTTTTTCTCATGTTGCAATACTAGAAGATCACTATCCAGAAAAAGGCCCACTTGGTGGTTTAGTCACGGCATTAGAAAATATAAAAACAAACTATTTATTTTTACTAGCTTGTGATATTCCTAACTTGAATATTGATTTGATTCGAAAAATGGCAAAATCTATGGAGTCATATGACATAGTTATTTGTAAGCAAGAAAAGCGTTTAGAACCTTTATTTGCTTTTTATCATGTTACTTGTTTGACTATTTTAAAACAGCAACTTCAGACAAATGATTGGCGTATTAGAAAAGAGTTTGAGCACTTTTTGGTCAAAGTAGTTACCTTGGAATCGTCTTTTGGCTTGGAGAATGTCAATTCGCCTAAAGAATTAATGTTGTGGAATCAATGAAATTGTCTATATGAAAGGAGCTTCAGATGGATTTTGAGAGTAGTCAAGATGTAGTCACAAGTTTAGGAAACAAAGCAGCAGCGAAAACTCAGTTATCTTTTATTCGGTTGAGTATTTTAGGAATCATGGCGGGCTTTTTTATCGCCCTAGGATATTTATCATTTATTAGAATCTCAGGAACGATGCCGAAAAGTTGGGGAGGTTTCTCAACATTTTTAGGTGGGTGCTTATTTCCAATCGGATTGGTAGCGCTTACTTTTGTTGGCGGTGAATTGGCAACGGGGAACATGATGGTTATGACGGTAGGTGTTTTGCAAAAAAAAATCAACAGTAAAGAGTTGCTTTATAATTGGCTGATTGTTTTGCTCACAAATTGTATTGGTGGCTTTTTAGTGGCTTATTTCTTTGGTCATGTTGTTGGGTTGACGGAAGGAGCATTTTTAGAAAAGACTATTTCAGTTGCTCAAGCAAAAATCGCAGATCCGCCACTTGTTGCATTTATTTCGGGTATCGGCTGTAATATTTTTGTCTGCTTAGCCGTTTATCTTGGTGCGATGGGCAAAACGTATCTTGGTAAAATGTTTGGTCTGTGGTTTCCAGTGATGGTTTTTGTTGTTTGCGGATTTCAACATGTGGTCGCAAATGCTTTTATCATACCAGCAGCTATTTTTTCAAATGCGAGTGGGATTCAATGGTCGGACTATCTTGTCAATACAGTCTTTGTTTTTTTAGGAAATGCGGTTGGCGGTAGTTTATTTTTGGCAGTTCCATTGATGTTTGTAACGGCTGAAAAAAAGGAAGCGAGTGAGCCTGATGGTATTTACGAAAAGTATTGAGGTCCACAATATGATCCAAATTGGTTCGACGGGACGTAATAGTGGCAAGACGACAATGGCTAAAAAGGTTATTGCTGAAAATTATCAACGGTTTACAATCTATGGTTTAAAAATCATAACCATTAGCGGTGCTCGTGGCAAATGTCAGCGTGGCGAAACAGGATGCGGGATTTGTACAAGTATTGATGAAGGATATGAGTTGATTGAAGAATCGAATAGTGTTGGTTCAAAGGATACGATGCAATTATTAAAAGCAGGCTGCAAAAAGGTTTACCTATTAAAAGTTTTTCATGATCATTTGTTAGAAGGTTTTTTAACTTTTCTACAGTATGTCCCTAGAGATACCTTAATCGTTTGCGAGTCGAATTCCATTCGTGAAGTGGTTAAACCTGGTTTGTTTGTAATGATGAATAATCAAAAAAGCGTAAAAAAAACGGCAGCCAAGGTGATCGATCAAGCCGATATTATTTTGGAAACGTCTAAGTTAGTTCGTTCATTTAATCTAATCAAAACAAAAAACGGTGTTCGCTTTTCAGAGAATGACGTGGAAAATAGGAGAGAAAAAGTATGAGTTCATTAAGTTTAGCAGAAAAGGAAGCGATTATCTTAGCAAATGATTCTGACCCACAGCGTATCCTAAATATGTTGATTGCCATTCAATATGGCTCCGAAGAAGGGTATATTGACGAAGCAACAGCACAGCTAGTTGGAGATCATTTACATTTATCTCAAGCTCGAGTGTATGAGATTTTAAGTTTTTACGCTATTTTAAAAACAGAGCCGCAAGCAAAATATGTCTTAAAAATTTGTAATAGTACACCCTGTCTTTTTACAGGCGGAGCAATGTTAGCAGAGGTTTTGGAGACGATTTTGGAAGTCCCAGCAGATGAACCAACACCGGATGGACTGTTTATGTATCATAGTATTCCTTGTATTGGTGCCTGTGATAAAGGACCTGTAATCAAAATCAAGGATACCGTATTTGCTGATTTGACGAAAGCGAAGGTTTATCAATTGATCGATGACCTCCAGCTTGGATGTTATCAAGAGCTATAGGAGGAAGAAAAATGATCAAACGAAATCAACCAGTATTATTAGAACGTGTTAATAAGATGAGGCAGGCGACAAATGTTGGTGAATATCAAGAATACCAAGGATTTTCAGGGTTGTTAAAGGCAATTGAAATGGATAAAGAGGCTATTTTGGATGAACTAGATTTAGCGCATTTACGCGGACGCGGTGGAGCGGCGTTTCCATTAGGAAAAAAATGGCGACATTTGTATGGGGCCAAAGGTGATACAAAATACATTGTCTGTAATGCCGATGAAGGGGAACCCGGAACGTTTAAGGATAAAGTGTTATTAAAACATGATCCTTTGAGTGTCATTGAGGGCATGGTGATCGCTGGCTATCTTTTTTCCGCTAAAGCAGGGTATATCTATATGCGGGGAGAATATTTAGGCATTCAGAAAATTTTTCAAGAAGCCTTGGATAATGCCGAAAAAGCTGGTTTTTTGGGAGAAAATATTTTAGGAATTCCAGGTTTTAACTATAATATCACGATTATTTCAGGTGCTGGAGCGTATGTTTGTGGAGAAAATTCAGCTCTTTTAAATTCGATTGAAGGCAAAACGGGTCGACCAAGAGTTAAACCGCCCCATTTAGCAGATGTTGGTTTATATCTGCAGCCAACGCTAGTGAATAATGTTGAATCATTTGCAGGGATTCCTGTGATTTTACGTGAAGGAGGGCAAGCTTATCGTGATCTTGGAACCGAAGATGGTGGCGGGACTAAACTGATTTGTTTGTCTGGTCATATCAAAAATCGCGGTTTATATGAAGTAAATCTTGGCACGTCGCTGCAAGATATTCTTTATTCTGAAGAATACGGTGGTGGTACTTCAACAGGCCGACCGTTGAAATTTATTCATTTTGGTGGCCAATCTGGTCCGATTGGGGCGGTTCAAAATCTTGAGGATTGTATCTATTCCTATGAAGGATTGTGGGATAAGGATTTATCAATTGGTTCTGGTGCGATCGTTGTGATGGATGATCAGGTGAGCATCGTCGATTATTTAGTGCAGGTCGCTGCCTTTTTTGCACACGAATCTTGTGGTAAATGTACACCTTGTCGCTTAGGCACAACACGAATTTTGGAGCTTCTGACAAAATTCAATAACCAAACGGCTGTTGTTGGTGATCTTGAACGACTTGAAAAAATGTTGATGCATGTGACGAACCTTTCCGCGTGTGGATTAGGTCAGTCTGTTGCCAATCCGATGAAAAGCGGTTTAGCTTATTTTCCAGAGGAATTTGAGGCTGGTATCCGTGAAGCAGTTACACCAGTAAAAGGGGGGCTTTGGTAAGATGGAAACAAAATTAAAAACAGCAACCATTACGATGTCGATCGATGATCAGCAGATTACTGTACCAAAAGGAACAACTGTATTAGAAGCGGCATCAATGTTGAATATAGAAATCCCTACACTGTGCCATTTGAAGGAATTAGCGCCAGATGGTTCATGTCGGATGTGTACAATTGAAGTCGAGGGTGGCCGAAAAGGTGGGTTGACCACTGCTTGTACTGCTCATTGCCAAGATGGCATGGTGGTTCACACAAACTCTCCAAGAGTTAATGATTCCCGCCGCTTTGTTTTAGATCTATTGTTGAGTAATCATAAATTAGACTGTTTTTCTTGTGGGAAAAATGGGGACTGCAAGTTACAAGATTATTGTTTGGATTATGGCATCGATGATACGAGCTTCACGGATGGTAAACGAATGCCTTGTCATCAAGAAGATACGAGTAATCCATTTTTTGATTATGATCCAGAAAAGTGTATTATGTGTAGGCGTTGTTCTAAGGTCTGTCAGTTACGCCAAGGACGAGATGTCATTAGCATTGCTAAACGCGGTTTTGATACGAAAATGACCCCTAGTTACGGAGCTGCTTTTGATCAGTCACTTTGTGAGTCTTGTGGAAATTGCGTTTCAGCTTGTCCAACAGGTGCCTTAGTGAGTAAAGATCATAAAACTTATCGGGAGTGGGAGACAAAAAAAATTCCGACCACTTGTCCGCATTGTGGGACTGGTTGCCAAATGAATCTTGTGGTGAAAGGAAATAAATTAGTTGGTGTTGAACCAATCAATGGCGCTGCAAATAAAAATCTTTTATGTGTGAAAGGCAAGTTTGCTTCGTATAAATTTGTAGGTTCTGGTGATCGTTTAACGGAGCCGTTGATTAAACGTAATGGTGTTTTTGAACCAGCAACCTGGGATGAAGCATTGAGTTTAGTTGCGGACAAATTTAATCAATTGAAGGCCGATCATGGTCCAGATTCTTTAGCTGGTTTTTCGTGTTCACGGTCGATCAATGAAGATAATTATGTTTTCCAAAAAATGATGCGGGCGGCTTTCGGTACGAATAATGTGGATAATTGTGCCCGGGTTTGTCACTCTGCTTCTGTCCATGGTTTGGCCCACACATTAGGATCAGGTGCAATGACAAATCCAATTGCAGATATTACGACAGATGTTGAGGTGATTTTATTAGTTGGTTCAAATCCAGAAGAAGCTCATCCAGTGATTGGTTCACAAATTCGTCAAGCGATGCAGCGCGGAGCAAAAGTGATCGTGGTCGATCCTCGTAAAATCGATTTAGTCAAAAATTGTGAACTTCATTTACAAATCCAAGCTGGAACCAATGTAGCTTTCGCCAATGGCATGATGCATGTGATTTTAAAAGAAGGTCTGGCTGATCAGGCCTTTATCAAAGAAAAGACAGAAGGCTTTGAAGCGCTGGAACAACTTGTCGCTGAGTATACACCTGAAAAAGTTGCAGAAATTTGCCATATCGAAGCAGATAACTTGATCAAAGCGGCTAGATTATATGCGAAAGCAGAAAAAGCGCCAATCATTTATTGTTTAGGTGTGACCGAACACTCTACTGGAACTGAAGGGGTTATGAGCATGTCGAATATGGCAATGCTCGTTGGAAAAATCGGGAAGCCAGGTTGTGGCGTTAATCCTTTGCGCGGGCAAAACAATGTTCAAGGAGCCTGTGATATGGGATGTATGCCGTATGATTTTCCAGGATATCAAAAAGTTGCCAATCCAGAAGTAATGGCGAAATTTGAAAAAGCATGGGGAGTTAACTTAAATAAAAATGTTGGGCTGACCTCGACCCAAGTCTTACCGGCTGCGATAGAAGGAAAAATCAAAGGGTTGTATATTTTTGGCGAAGATCCAATCGTAACCGATCCTGATACCACTCATGTACGGAAAGCACTAGAGAATTTAGAATTTTTTGTTGTCCAAGAATTATTTATGACGGAAACGGCGGCATACGCAAATGTAGTGCTTCCAGGAATTAGTTATGCTGAGAAAGATGGAACCTTTACGAATACTGAAAGACGTGTTCAACGAGTGCGTAAAGCAGTTGAACCAAAAGGTGAAGCGAGAAAAGATTATGCGATTTTCTGCGATGTGATGACCCGACTTGGCTACCCAAGCCATTATGACTCGGCTAAAGAAATCATGGATGAAATTGCTAGTCTTACACCAACTTTTGGCGGAATCAATTATGACCGATTAGAAGTAACCGGTGGTTTGCAGTGGCCTTGTCGCACACCAGAAGATCCAGGTACACCAATCATGCATGTTGGCGAGTTTACCCGAGGTAAGGGATTATTTATGGCAATTCCCTATAAAAAATCTAGAGAACTACCTGATGAAAGTTATCCTTATCTAATGTCAACAGGCCGAATGCTTTATCATTACAACACCCGGGCAATGACAGGTCGAACGGAAGGAATCAATCAGCTTGCGAATCGTTCCTATATTGAAATCAACATAGTGGATGCCAAGCGTTTAGGCATCAAAGAAGGCGACAAAGTCAACGTTAAATCCAGAAGGGGAACCATTGAAACCTATGCGGCTGTTGGAAACCGCGTTTTTCCACAAGAAGTCTTTATGACTTTCCATTTTCCAGATGGAAACGTCAATGAATTGACCAATGCTGAATTTGATGATATCGCAATCATTCCTGAATATAAAGTGTGTGCTGTTGATATTACACCTGTCAGGTAAAAGGGAGTTGTTTCAATGATTGAAGTCGAAGCAGCAAGAATAAAAATCAATCAATTTTTCGCTCAGCAAAAAGCAGTGGAGCATGTTTCTATTTTAAAAGCTGTTGGACGAGTCTGCGCAGAAGATATCTTTGCTAAAATCGCTGTACCACATTTTCCTAGAGCTGGTATGGATGGTTATGCCGTTATTGCTGAAGAAACACAAGGTGCAAGTTTAGAAAAACCAATTTGTTTAAACGTCAGCAACTCGATTTTTGCTGGGGATTCAGAGCCAGATCGAGTAAATGAATCTGGTTCTGCTGTTAGAATCATGACAGGAGCACCGATTCCAGCCCCTTTTGATGCGGTGATCAAACAAGAATGGACCGATTATGGCCAAACAGAGGTCAAAATCTACCGAGAAATCAAAGCGGGGCGTAATTATGGTGTTGTGGGTGAAGATGTGAGGCTTGAACAAAAGATTTTTTCAAAATATCAATTGATCAATAGCCGTGTAGTTGGTATCTTAGCAGCCCAAGGAATTGAAATGATTCAAGTCTTAGCGCCAATGAAAGTCGGAATTTTAGCGACTGGGAGTGAGTTAGTTTCTTTAGGGGCAACACTCACTTCAGGTAAAATCTATGACAGCAATCTATATACGCTAGCTTCGTTCATTCAATCTAGTGGCAGTCAAATAATCTTCAAAGAGCATTGTTCAGATGATCCTAAAGAGATTGCTGAGATCATTCGTGAAAGAGTGGCAGATGTGGATCTATTGATCACGACAGGCGGTGTTTCAGTGGGGGGAAAGGACTATGTTCCTCAAGTTATCGAATCTTTAGGTGGAGAGACGCTCTTTCATTTTGTAAATATGAAACCAGGAACACCAATGATGGCAAGTAGCTATCAAAACAAACTACTTTTAAACTTGTCTGGCAATCCTTTTGCGGCTGTGGTCAATTTGCATCTATTTTATTGGTCAGCGCTGGCTCATTTTTTAAACTGCTCTGAGTTAAAGCTAGAACAACGTCAAGTTCAATTACTAGAAGAGTTAACGCCTTCTAATATTCGCCGCTTTATTCGGGCGTATGAAGAAAATGGTATGGTGTCTTTAAATGCAAAATTACATTATTCTTCAGTATTTCATAATACTCTTGAAACCAATTGTATGATCGATCAACCAGCTAAAAAGCTATTGAAAAAAGGAGACTATGTAACAGTTTATTATTGGAAATTTTAACAATTTAGTTATGACAAGGAGGTACTGTGTAACATCAGTCCGTACCTCGCTGTGTTTTACAGCAATAAGCCAGCATTCATGAAAATTGTTCTTCAAATTTTTGTGCATGCTGGCTTATTGCTGAAGATCCTGATTTTTTCACACTGTTTATTTGGACTTTGAGTGACTGGGACATGAAACAAAGAGTTTTGTCCCACACTCTTTGTTTTTGGGGCTAAAAAAATTTATTTATATCAGATTGTTTTTTTTTAGCCAGAGTGCTAAACTTAAGGAAAAGATAGCGAACGCTACTAACAATTTAGCGAATGATGAAAGCGTTTTACGAGGTGCTTAGATGAAAGAAACTTTACAATTTACTCATATCAATGAACAAGGACAAGCTCGGATGGTCGATGTTTCAAAAAAAGCAGCAACAGAAAGAACCGCAGTCGCTTACGGAGAGATTCATATGAATCAAGAAGTTGCATCAGGGATCAAAAATCAGATGATAAAAAAAGGCGAAGTGCTGCAAGTGGCTAGAGTGGCAGGGATTATGGCGGCAAAAAAAACATTTGAATTAATTCCACTTTGTCATGTCTTAGCCTTAACGAAATGTGAGGTCGATTTTAGCTGGAAGACAGCTCAAATTTTATCCGTTCGTTGTTTAACAAAAACAGTGGGGGTTACAGGTGTTGAGATGGAAGCCTTGACTGGCGCTAATATTGCCCTGCTAACGATTTATGATATGTGCAAGGCAATGGATCGTGAGATGAAGATCATGAATGTCTGTTTACTAGAAAAATCAGGTGGTAAAAGCGGACATTTTATTTTAACAAATCAGGAGATCAACGAATAAGGTTGTAGGAAGGCGGACTTAAAATGAAGGATTCTTTTAATCGTGAAATTGATTATGTGCGGCTATCTGTGACAGATCGTTGTGATCTTAGGTGTACGTACTGTATGCCGGCAATAGGAATGTGTTTTCTAAAAAAAGATGAGGTTTTAAGTTTTGATAACCTAGTATTTTTGATCAAGAGTTTAGCTAAACAAGGAATTAAAAAAGTTAAAATCACAGGTGGTGAACCCTTGACTCGCAGGGATACTGTCGCATTGATCAAGTCGATAAAAGCTATCAACGGTATTGAAAAAGTGACCTTAACAACCAATGGTATTCAGTTGGAAAGATATGCTGAGGCTTTAAAAGAGGCGAATTTAGATGGACTTAATATTAGTATTGATACATTAGATCCAGACGAATTTCGTGCAATTACCCGAGTAGGGGAGTTAAAACGAGTATTAACTGGTTTGGAAAAAGCCATCGAGGTAGGTTTACCGAATATTAAAGTGAATACAGTTGCTAGAGGAGAGCTGACAGAAGAGGCTATTTGCGAAATTGCAGCACTTGCTAAAATGAACCCCATCCATGTACGTTTTATTGAGTTGATGCCGATCGGTTTAGGCAAAGGCTGTCCTGGAAAGACACAAGAAGAGCTCTTTTCTATAATAGAATCAAACTATGGCCAGCTGAGACCCTTTGAACAGCGTTTAGGAAATGGACCAGCTAGTTATTTTTCATTACCAGATTTTAAAGGGAAAATTGGCTTTATTAGCGCGTTAGGTCATTGTTTTTGTGCTGAATGTGATCGAATCCGGATTACAGCAGATGGCTGTTTGAAGACCTGCTTGCATATGGACGATGGCTGTGATTTAAAAGGCGCTTTGCAGGCAGAAGATGAAGAATTACTGTTAAAACAGGTTTTTTCAGCAATTCAACGTAAACCTGCGAAACATCATTTTTTAGAGAGTCAGGGCGATTCTCGGTTAATGTCACAAATTGGAGGGTAAAGAGTATGGCAGTAGGAGAAATTATTGGGATCAATATTAGTGAACGACGGGGGACACAGAAAAAAGAAATTCCAGAAGTCGATTTAATCAAAGGTTTTGGGTTAGAAAATGATGCGCATGGCGGCAATTGGCATCGCCAAGTCAGCTTGTTATCTTTTGAAAAAATCACCGAGTTTAATGAGCGGGGAGCTCGTGTAGGCAATGGTGCTTTTGGCGAAAATATTATTGTATCAGGAATTGACCTGCGTATATTACCTGTTGGCAGTCAAATTCGGATTGGTCAGGCGGAATTAGTCGTGACGCAAATTGGGAAAGAATGCCATAAACATTGTCAAATCTATGCACGAGTGGGCGATTGTATTATGCCTAGAGAAGGTATTTTTGCTGTTGTCGTAGCAGAAGGTCATATAAAAAAAGGAGATCAACTAGAAGTTGTATAAAGTAGGGATCATTACATTAAGTGATAAAGGGGCTCAGGGACTACGAGAAGATGAATCTGGTCGGATCATAAAAGAGCTGATCCAAGATCAATTTGAACTGGTGAATCAAACTATATTACCAGATGAAGTGCGTGAGCTTAGCTCATTATTGATTGAATGGTGTAGAACTTGCGACTTGATCTTAACGACTGGTGGTACTGGTCTAGGTGTCCGAGACATCACACCAGAAGCAACCTTAAGTATTGGAGAAAAAGAGATTCCAGGTATTAGTGAAGGAATGCTCATGCAAAGTATTCAAAAAACGCCCTTTGCCATGTTGAGCCGAGGTGTTGCGGTACAGCGGGGGAAAACCTTGATCATCAATTTACCAGGAAGTCCTAAAGGGGTGACTGAAAATCTAAGTTACTTACTACCGATTTTACCTCATGCCTTAGATATTTTAACCGATCGAAAAACAGAGCATTAAGCGGAGGAAACTAGGATGAAAGTTGTAAAGACAGTCGATGCAGTAGGGTTGATTTTGTATCAGGATATTACCAAAATCGTAAAAGGTGAGTTTAAAGGAGCTCTTTTTTCAAAAGGCTATCAAGTTAAACAAGAAGATATTCCCGTGTTGCTTGCATTAGGAAAAGAGCACTTATTTTTAAAATCAGATGAATCAAACTTGATCCACGAAAATGATGCAGCTGATTTTTTATATCATTTGATTGCTGGAAAACAGATGCGACCAACACCGGTTTCAGAAGGGAAAATCGAAGTAGTAGCTGAAGTAGACGGCTTATTGAAAGTCGATCAAGACAGGTTGTTTGCCTTAAACTCAATTGAAAAAGTTGCAGTTGCAACACTGAAAAATAATCAAAAGGTTAAGGCTGGACAAAAAGTAGCAGGAACACGGATCATTCCGTTAGAAATTGAACCAGAAAACTTGCTTCAAGCTGAAAAATTGATTGGTCATAAAGAAATCTTAACTTTAATCCCTTTTAAGCCAGTAAAGGTAGGAATCGTGACGACGGGCAGTGAAGTATTCAAAGGATTGATCAAAGATTCTTTTACCCTGTTGTTAAGGAGAAATTATCTCACTATCCAAATGCTACGATTGCTTTTCACGAAATTGTCAATGATGATCCACAACAGATCACAAAAGCGATTGAAAAGATGTTGGCAGCTGGAGCGGAGGTCATTTTTTGCACTGGAGGTATGAGTGTTGATCCAGATGACCGCACGCCACTAGCAATAAAACAAACAGGAGCAAAGATTGTTTTTCATGGTACACCAGTTTTACCAGGTTCAATGTTGTTGTTAGCTTATTTAGATGGAAAAACAATTATGGGGTTGCCTGGCGGTGTGATGTTTTCTGAACGGACGGTATTTGATTTGCTATTGCCAAGGATCATTGCGCAAGACACGATCACGAAAGAAGAAATCACCGCCTTAGGGTATGGTGGCTATTTATAAATTAGTTATCGAGCAGCACAGGCTAGCACTATGCTCTGCTTCGATCTCATCAATTCCTAAGAGCTAAAGCTCCAAGGATTGAAGGTCTCGGAAAAAAATAAAGGAGGTAAAAAGACATGCTTGAAACACTCTATGAA
>DWQL01000035.1:0-28641 GCA_018231265.1 Noctuana haematospila | reverse complement strand
AGTAAATGCGCTCACGAATTAGACGAAGGTGCACAACCAACACTAGAAAGTTTTGAATCTGTAAAAAGCGTAGGTCAAGCATTAGAAGAAATCGATGCTGCAACAGTGATCAATGATCCTCGTCCAGAAGAAAAACGTGAAAGAATGCGTATGGCAAAAGAAGAACAAAAAATGAGACACGAACAAGAACAAAAAGAACTTGAAAATCGCATCCGCGAAGAAAAAAGTTTATAAAATAGCTGGAACTGGGATGAAACCATGAAAAGTTTTCATCTCAGTTTTTATATATTTAGAAAAAAACAAGCAAGGCCTTTAATTTTTAGTAACAGAAATCAGAGGAACAAGACAAATACCTGATTCTTTAGTACAATAGTCAAAGAAAAGCTCAACGAATCCGTTTAACTCTGACAGAAAAATAGGGAAATCTGATCGTGCCGATTTTTGGCACTAGCAGAGAGCATCTTTTTTCCGAAGAGTTGGTTTGGGAGGCTAGATCAAAGAAAAGCTGAGCAAACGTGTTTAGAATGAACAATATAGAATGGAGGAATAATTATGAGAAAAGCGGCGCAAGTGATTGTTGATGTACCGACGATGCAGACAGACCAACCGTTTACTTATTTGATTCCTTTTAACTTAGAACAACAATTAACCGTTGGTATGCGGGTAGAAGTTCCATTTGGTAATGGAAACCGTCATTTACAAGGGTTTGTTTTAGCGATAGATGAAGTCTCTGACGAAGTAATAGCGGCGCAAAAGTTTGAATGGAAAGAAATTCTATCTGTTCTAGATTTAAAACCTGTCCTTAATACGGAATTACTGGAATTAGCTGACTACATGAAAGAGAAAACATTTGCCTTTAAAATCACCTGTTTACAAACGATGCTGCCAAGCGTAATGCGTGCAGATTATAGTAAATACATATATTTAACGGATGAACTAGAAGAAACAATGCAAGATGAATTATTTTATGGCTTAGATGAAATTGCTTGGGAAGATGCTGTAGCACGGAATATTTTACCGCAATTGATGCAACTTAGAAAACAGCAAAAAGTCGATATTCGCTACGAAGTGAATACTCGAAATAGAGTCAAAATAATCCGCTATGTTCAAGCGTTAAAAAATGTTGAACAATTGGAAGAAGCACGAATGGAACTTAGAAAAGGCTCACAGAAAAAAGAGCAATTGATCAACTACTTACAGCAAGTAGGTCTAGAAAAAATGACCACGGTCAAAGAGATGAAAGAACTAGGATTTAGCACAGCTGTTTTAAATGACGGAGCAAATAGACAGTGGCTGACCTTTATCGAAGCCGAAGCCTATCGTGATCCATTTGCAGACCATACATTTGAAAAAACAACAGCATTAGCCTTGAATGACGAACAACAAAATGCCGTAAACAACATTCTGGATTCAGTCAACCAAGAGATCAGTCAAACCTATTTACTAGAAGGCATCACTGGTAGCGGGAAGACAGAAGTCTATCTCCAAGTGATCGCGGAAGTCTTGAATCAAGGAAAAACTGCCATGATGCTAGTACCTGAAATTTCATTGACACCACAAATGGTTCACCGCTTTAAAAGTCGGTTTGGTGAACAAGTTGCAGTGATGCACAGCGCCTTATCTCAAGGAGAGAAATATGATGAGTGGCGTAAAATCGAACGTGGTGAAGCACAAGTTGTAGTAGGCGTACGTTCGGCGATTTTCTCTCCTTTAGAAAATCTTGGAGTAGTTATCATTGATGAGGAGCATGAAGCCAGTTATAAACAAGAAGAAACGCCACGTTATCATGCACGGGATCTTGCCATTTGGCGAGCTGCATATCACAATTGCCCAGTGGTTTTAGGCAGTGCAACACCTTCGCTAGAAACACGAGCTCGAGCACAAAAAAATGTCTATAAACGCTTAGTACTATCAAAAAGAGCCAATCAAACAGCCACGTTACCCACAATTGACGTTGTGGATATGCGTGAAGAAATCCAAAATAAAAATACGTCGTCCTTTTCAATAGCACTACAAGAAAAGATCCAAGATCGTTTAGCTAAAAAAGAACAAAGTGTTCTGCTGTTGAATCGTCGAGGCTATTCTTCTTTTGTAATGTGCCGAGATTGCGGCTATGTATTACCTTGTCCAAACTGTGACATTTCGCTAACGCTGCACATGGATACGAAAACGATGAAATGCCATTACTGTGGTCATGAAGAACGTATTCCTTATCATTGTCCCAACTGTGGCGGTGATAAAATCCGTTATTATGGAACTGGAACGCAAAAAGTGGAAGAAGAACTTAAAGCATTATTCCCTGAAAGTCGTGTTTTACGGATGGATGTTGATACAACAAGACGAAAAGGTGCCCATGAGAAAATTTTGACAGCCTTCGGTAATCATGAAGCAGATATTCTGCTTGGAACACAAATGATTGCTAAAGGATTAGATTTTCCAAATGTAACCTTAGTCGGTGTCTTGAATGCTGATACGGCACTTAATTTGCCAGATTTTCGTTCGAGTGAACGGACATTTCAATTATTGACCCAAGTCAGCGGTCGGGCAGGACGCGCTGAGAAGCCGGGAGAAGTAATCATTCAGTCTTTTAATCCTGAACATTATGCAATTCAGTTAGCGAAGGCTCAAGATTATGAAGACTTTTACCAAAAAGAAATGTACGTCCGCCATCGTGGCGATTACCCACCATTTTATTTTACGGTGCAAATCACCGCAAGCCATCCTGAAGAAAATCAAGCGGCCAAGCAGATGTTTGAAATAGTCAAAGAATTAAAATCTGGCTTGTCTGACCAAAGTATTTTATTGGGACCAACACCAAACGCTATTATGCGTGTTAATAATCGTTATTTTTACCAAGTGATCATTAAATATAAAAACGAACCGAATTTGCAAAATATCTTAAAAAAAATACTGACCGATACTCAAAGAGCAACAGCACACGGGTTAAAGTTATCAATCGATGCTGAGCCAATGAATTTTATCTGATTTATAAGAACTGTCAAGAATCACAGTGAGGTAATAGAGCTGGGATGATTGATTTTAAGAAAGGAAACTCTATGCGCTATCCTATAGTGATACACCCTAATGAACGCCTAAAACAAAAAGCAAAACCGGTGACAATGATCACGGATGAAACAGTGAAACTTCTAGAAGATATGTACGAAACGATGATCGCCCATGATGGGATTGGTCTAGCAGCGCCACAAATTGGGAAAAACTTGCAATTAGCAGTGATCGAAGTGGATGATGAAACTGGTTTATTTGAGTTGATCAATCCTGAAATCATCGAGCGAAAAGGCACAGATATCGATGTGGAAGGCTGCTTAAGTATTCCAGAAACCTATGGCACAGTTGAACGAGCAGATGAAGTAACCGTTCGTTACTTTGACCGTGAAGGACAGGAGATCGAAGTGACCGCCTATGGTTATCTCGCTAGAGCATTTCAACATGAAATCGATCATCTAAATGGTGAATTATTTATCGACAAAATCATTGATCCAATCAAACCAGAAGATTTAGATGCATATATGGAGGAACATTTAGATGACTAAATTAATTTTTATGGGAACACCCGCATTTTCAGTCCCGATTTTAGAAGGATTGATCGAAAACGGTTATGAGATTCAAGCAGTCGTGACGCAGCCAGATCGCCCCGTTGGACGTAAAAAAGTAATTACGCCAACACCTGTGAAAGAAGCGGCAGTCAAACATGGATTACTTGTTTTACAGCCGGAAAAAATCTCAGGTTCACCTGAAATGGAAAAAATTATCGAACTTGCGCCTGATCTGATTGTGACAGCCGCTTTTGGACAATTTTTACCAGAGAAAATTTTAACTGCGCCAAAACTGGGAGCAGTCAATGTTCATGCGTCATTGTTGCCAAAATATCGTGGTGGAGCGCCTGTTCATTATTCGATCATTGAGGGAGAAAAGGAAACAGGTGTCACGATCATGGAGATGGTGAAGAAAATGGATGCTGGAGATATTCTTTCTCAAAAAGCGATTCCAATCACTAAAACAGATGATGTTGGGACGATGTTTGATAAATTAAGTCTTGTGGGGAAAGAATTATTGCTGGAAACATTGCCTAAAATTTTAGCTGGTGAAATCACGCCACAACCTCAAGATGAAAATGAAGTAACGTTTTCTCCGAATATCACGAGAGAACAAGAACAAATCGATTGGCATAAAACAGCGGAGCAAGTCGACAATCAAGTACGCGGTATGCGCCCGTGGCCGACAGCTTTTACTACCTATAATGGAATCAATTGGAAATTATGGGATGTTACCCCTTTGGATGAAACGACAAATGACGTTCCAGGAACGATCATCAAACGTAGCAAAAAGGAATTATGGATCGCCTGTGGAGAAGGGACCGTTCTTTCTGTCAACACGATTCAGCCATCGGGCAAAGGAAAATTATTTATCCAAGACTTCTTAAATGGCGTCGGTAAAACAGTCGCAGAATCAGATAAGGTGGGCTAGTCAAGATGGGAAAGAAAATACCAGCAAGAGTAAAAAGTTCTGTCCGCTATGTGGCATTAAGAACGATTGAGCGCGTTGATAATGGCGGTGCCTATTCAAATTTATTATTAAACGAAATGATCAATAAGTCTGCTTTAGGAGAAAAAGATAGTCGCCTATTCACAGAACTAGTGTATGGCACGATCAGCCGAAAATTGTTATTAGAATATTATCTAACGCCATTTATTACCAACCCTAAAAAAGTCGATAGTTGGGTGAAAAATTTACTGAGTTTATCAATCTATCAATTAGTCTTTTTAGATAAAATTCCTGATCACGCCATCATCAATGAAGCTGTTGAAATCGGGAAACACCGAGGCAATGTTGGTATCGGTAAATTTGTGAACGGTGTACTTCGGGCATTTCAACGAGAAGGAGCACCAAGTTTAGACAATATCAAAGATCCTGTCGAACGCCTATCAGTAGAAATCAGTATGCCCAAATGGCTGACGGAAAAGTTAATCAAACAAATGGGATTGGAAGAAACAAGAAAATTAGGGTTGTCGCTTTTTGAAAAAAGTCATGTTAGTGGTCGTGTGGATACACGTGAAATCAGCATTGAAGATGCGTTGAAGGTTTTACAAGAAGACCATATCGAAGCCCAAGCTAGTCAAGTTTCCCCTTATGGTGTGGTTGCGGATAAAGGCTTTTTAGCCGGAAATTACTTGTTTGATGCAGGGAAATTGACGATCCAAGATGAAAGCTCGATGCTTGTTGCCCCAGCCATGCAAATCGAAAAAAATCATGTAGTTTTAGATGCTTGTGCGGCGCCTGGTGGTAAAACGACACATATCGCAACATTCCTTGATGCAGCACAAGGCGGTCGTGTGAAATCTTTAGATATTCACGATCATAAAATCAAGTTGATCAAACAAAACGCTGATCGTCTCCATGTAAAAGACGTCGTAGACACTGAAAAATTAGATGCACGCAAAGTTGGAGAAGAATTTCCAGCAGAATATTTTGATCGGATTTTAGTAGATGCACCTTGCTCTGGATTAGGGTTGATGCGTCGTAAACCAGATATTAAATACAATAAAGCAGCACAAGATTTTGATCAATTACCTAAAATTCAATTAGAAATTCTTGAAAGTGTTGCCCCAACGTTAAAACAATGCGGTATAATGGTCTATAGCACATGTACGATTGCCGAAGAAGAAAATCAAGAAGTTGTTGCAGCATTTTTACAAAAACATCCAGAATTTAAAAAAATAGATGTCAGTGTTAGCGAGGCTGTAGAGCCTTCTGTGCATGAGCAAATGCTCACGCTATACCCGCATCAATTAGGCACGGATGGATTCTTTATTTGCTGTATGCAGAAATTTTGTTAAACGAGGTGAAGCATAGTGGAAATCAATTTTCAATCAGATGTCGGACGGAAACGCAATACCAATCAGGATTATGCTGGTTTATTTGAGAACCAATCAGGAGTTTCTCTAGCTATTTTAGCAGATGGAATGGGCGGTCATCAGGCAGGAGATGTAGCGAGCCAGATGGCAGTCAATAATCTTGGTGAACGCTGGCAGGAAAGTCTAATCGATACATCAGAAAAAGCTGCCCAGTGGCTGATCAAAGAAATTCAAGATGAGAATGAAATGATTTATGAAAAAGGTCAGTCTCGCCCAGAATATTTAGGAATGGGGACGACGATTGTTAGCGCCGTTTTACTTGATCAATCATTTGTGTTGGCGAATATTGGTGATAGCCGAGCTTATTTAGTTCGTAATGGTGAATTGCGCCAACTAACAGAAGACCATTCTTTAGTTAATGAACTAGTAAAATCTGGCGAAATTACTCGCGAAATGGCGGCCAATCATCCACGTAAAAATGTTTTAACACGTTCATTAGGCATGCCACGGATGGTAGAAGTCGATGTTGCTAACCATCTTTGGGTACCAAATGACTATATTTTGCTATGCTCAGATGGACTGACAAACATGGTTTCAGAAGAGGATATTCTGGCTACTTTACTTTCAGATAAAACATTAAATGAAAAAGTTGAAACACTGATTGCAACTGCTAACGAAGCAGGTGGGGCGGACAACATCACTGTCTTAGTGATCCATTTTGATGAACAGAAGGAGGAAAACCAATGATCGAAATCGGCAGAAAATTGAATGGTCGATATCATATTATTGGCAATATCGGCAGTGGCGGTATGGCAAATGTGTTTTTAGCACATGACTTGATTTTAGATCGTGACGTAGCAGTTAAAGTGTTACGTTTTGACTTTCAAAATGATCAAGCCGCGATTCGCCGCTTTCAAAGAGAAGCCCTAGCCGCTACCGAATTGGTTCATCCAAATATCGTCAGTGTCTATGATGTAGGCGAAGAAGATGGGTTACAATACTTAGTAATGGAGTATGTGAAAGGGATGGATCTAAAACGATTTATTCAAACACAATACCCGATTCCTTATGCAAAAATTGTTGATATCATGGAACAAATTTTATCAGCAGTTTCACTAGCGCACGAACATAGAATTATTCATAGAGATTTAAAGCCACAAAATATTTTGATGGATGAAAGTGGTGTTGTTAAGATCACCGATTTTGGGATCGCCATTGCCCTAACGGAAACATCTATCACTCAAACCAATACAATGCTAGGCTCTGTGCATTATTTATCTCCTGAACAAGCTCGTGGCAGCATGGCGACCAATCAGTCGGATGTTTATGCAGTTGGGATCATCCTATATGAGATGCTAACAGGTAACGTGCCATTTGATGGAGAGTCAGCTGTAACGATTGCCTTGAAACATTTCCAAGAAGAGATGCCTTCAGTTAAAACAGTTGATCCTAATATCCCTCAATCCTTGGAAAATGTGGTATTACATGCAACAGCTAAAGACCCAGCTGACCGCTATAAAACGGCTGAAGAAATGTCACGTGATTTATACACTGTATTGGCTGCTAACCGTTTGAATGAACCTAAATGGCAACCAACAGGATTGATGGGTGAAACCAAGATCCTAACGCCGATCACAGACGAAATGGCGATGCCCTCTTCCTTCAATTCGATGGAAACACCTCCAGAAGAGCGGAATGAGCATGAAGAGATCGAAGAACAGGAAGCGGCCGCAAAGAAGAAAAAAAAGAAGAAGAAACGGATAGTCATCGTAATGATTTTATTAGCATTAACGTTGATTATTGGCGGATTATTCTATTTTGCAGGACGCGGCAGCAGCGAAGTCAAGGTACCAAATGTTGAAGATAAAACAGAAACGCAAGCGCGTAGTATGTTAGAAGATGCTGGTCTGGAAGTTAAAGCAGAGGTAAAGCAAATACAAAGTGACGATATTGAAGAAGGAAAAGTGGTCAAAACAGATCCTGAGATAGGTTCGACGGTTAAGAAAAATCGTGAAGTTGAGCTATATATCAGCTCTGGAAATAAAAAAATCAAGTTAGCTGATGTTACAGGCGACAGCTATAAAGACGCTATTGAAAAACTCGGTGAACAAGGGTTTAAAGAAAGCCAAATCAAAATCGTAAAAGAGACAGATTCTAAAGTAGATGAAGACAAAGTCATTAGTCAGACGCCGAAAAAAGGGGAAGAAGTTGACCCGAAAACAGATGAAATCACATTGGTTGTCAGCAAAGGACCAGATGATATCTATTTAGCTGACTATGCAAGCTTAGGCTATAGTTATAATAATGCAGTAACGGAATTGTTGAGTTACGGGATCAAAGAAAGCCAAATCACTCGAGTAGATCGACCAAGTGATACAGTGGCTAAAGATTTAGTCATGGAACAAAATCCAGCAGCGGGTAATCCATTTAATCCTAAAAAAGGGAAAATCACATTGACTGTTAGTTCTGGACCAGATAAAACAACAACGACTAGTTCTGAATCAAGTACAGTAGTTTTAGGAAGTTATGCTGAAAGTTACACGTATGATAACGCCGTCAATGCTTTGACTAGTTTAGGAATTAAACAAAACCAAATTTCAAGAGTTGATGAAGCAAGTGACTTACCTAAGGGAACTGTTATCTCACAAGATCCAGGTGCAGGTGCGACCTTTGATCTTAAAAATGGCAAAATTACATTAAAAGTGAGTTCTGGCCCAAGTAATATTAGCGTTCCAAACGTTATGGATCTTTCGCAAGCAGATGCTAAGGCACAAATAGAAAGTAGTGGTTTGAAGTATATTCAGGGATCTGGAGATGCTTCAAAAGGTAAAGTGATTAGTGTATCGCCAAGCGTTGGTGATAGTGTTGCTAAAGGCACCTCTATTACTGTTAATTTCTCAAGCGGAACTGACTCAACAGGTAATAACAATAGTTAGAAAATAAGTTGAAGCCCCTAAAATCCGAATAAACGGTATGGGAAAGTCAGGCACTCCATTTCATTTCGATCACATCAATCTTCAAGTATCAAAGATACTAAGAATTGAAGGCTTCGACAATTTACTAAAAACCGCACAATGCGTTTTATGCATTGTGCGGTTTTTAATTCAATTGCTCAAGCCTAAACGACTTTTGCTACAACCTCTTTTTTTATAAAGAATATTGATTTATCTTGCCCTGCGTTTAGCTTTTCTTCAACCTATGGTAAAATGAAACCAATAGAGACGAGGAGGTGGCATTTCTGAAAGGTCAAATCAGAAAAGCATTAAGCGGTTTTTACTACATTTATGCAGATGGTGCAACATTTCAAACTAGAGCACGTGGGAATTTTCGGAATCGAAATATCACACCGTTAGTGGGGGATGAGGTGATGTTTGAAAGTGATAATCCAACAGATGGTTATTTGCTTGAAGTTTTTCCAAGACATAATGAATTAGTGCGTCCACCAGTCGCAAATGTGGATCAAGGTGTGGTCGTTATGAGCATGGTCGAACCTAATTTTTCTTATAACTTGTTGGATCGCTTTTTAGTTACATTAGAAGATAAAGGAATCGCTCCGATCATTTATTTGACAAAAGTTGATTTACTGAACGATACAGAGAAGGTCAGTGTCGCAGCTGTTCAACATGTCTATGGAAAAATCGGTTATCCTGTAATTGCTGCAACGAAAACGAATGACGACGAAGCAGTTCGGACTTTGGAGCAGTATTTTCCTGAACGTTTGACTGTTTTTATGGGGCAATCTGGTGCAGGGAAATCAACCTTACTAAACAAAATATCTCCCAATCTACAGCTAGCTACTGATGAAATTTCTGAATCATTAGGCCGTGGGAAACATACTACACGTCATGTGGAACTGTTGCCATTGTATGATGGACTAGTCGCAGATACGCCTGGATTTAGCTCAATCGACTTTTTAGAGATGGAAGCAACAGAATTACCTAAACAGTTCCCAGAATTTGTAGAAGCTTCAGCATCATGCAAGTTTCGTGAATGCATGCACCGCAAAGAACCTAATTGTGAAGTGAAAAGACGCGTAGAAGCTGGGACAATTGCGCAAACACGTTATGATAATTATCTGCAGTTTTTACTAGAAATAGAAAATCGCAGACCAATTTATAAGAAAAAATAAGGAGTGACTTTAATGAAACTAGCACCATCGATTTTAAGTGCCGATTTTGCCAATTTAGAAAGAGATATTCAATTAGTCGAAAAACTAGGAGCCGACTACATTCATGTGGATGTGATGGATGGTCAGTTTGTACCGAACATTACCTTAGGACCTAATGTGGTTTCAGCAATTCGACCAGTGACAAAATTACCACTGGATGTTCATTTAATGATTGTTCAGCCGGAAAACTATATTGAAGCTTTTGCTAAAGCAGGAGCCGATATTATCACCGTTCATGAAGAATCAACACCACATATCCATCGTGCTATTCAAATGATTAAAGCCTCAGGTGTGAAAGCAGGCGTTGTGATCAATCCAGGTACACCGTTGTCAGCGATTGAATATGTGCTGGATTTAGTCGATCAAGTCTTGATCATGACGGTCAATCCAGGATTTGGTGGACAATCGTTTATTGAAAGTTCATTAGATAAAATCGCTCAATTAAAAGAGTGGAAAGAAACGAAAGGCTATACGTATGATATCGAAGTTGATGGCGGTATTGTGCCAGAAACAGCCAAGCTTTGTAAAGAAGCAGGTGCCAATGTCTTTGTGGCAGGTTCTTATATTTATGATTCAGAAAGTCCAAGAGATCGTATTGATGCATTGAGAGCTGTGTTAAATTAATGAATATTTTGCTTGTGGCTGGCGGTTCGCCGGATGAGTGGCCGCAGTTTGACCCGAAAGAGTTTGACTATTTCGTGGGTATTGATCGAGGCAGTTTATATATCGTAGAACATGGCTGGGTATTGAACTTAGCAGTGGGAGATTTTGATTCTTTAACGCAGGGTGAGCAAGAACGGGTTCAAAAACAAGCGCAAAAATTGGTACAAGCGCAAGCGGAAAAAGATGATACTGATACTCAATTGGCTTTGGCACTGACGGTTGAATCATTTCCAAACGCTGAAATAACGATTATTGGTGCAACGGGTGGTCGCCTGGATCATTTTTTAGCTAACTTATGGTTACCCTTGGAACCACGTTTTCAAGCATTTGCGGGTCAAATAAAGGTAAAAGACCAGCAAAATAGTATTGCCTACTATCTTCCTGGCAGCTATATCGTGAAGCAAGAAACGGGTATGAATTATTTAGCTTACTGTTGTTTTACACCAGTTAAGAATCTGACGTTAACCGAAAGTAAGTATACGTTGGATCATGTAGATGTAGAGATTCCAACTTCTTATGCAAGTAATGAGTTCGTGGGAGCAACTGCTGGAGTGTCATTTGATACTGGAATGATAGCGGTGATCCAAAGTCGCGATAAATAAAAAAGCTGAACGGCATGCCGTTCAGCTTTTTGTTTACGTTCTATTAAACACGCTCGATTTTACCAGATTTCAAAGCACGAGTTGACACCCAAACTTTTTTAGGTTTACCGTCTATTAATACACGAACTTTTTGCAAGTTAGGTTTAACAGTACGTTTAGTAGCGTTCATTGCATGTGAGCGGTTGTTGCCGCTACTTGTCTTACGACCAGTAAAATAACATACTTTTGCCATTTTTAGTTTCCTCCTTTGCTTTGATCTCGGAGCGATAGTTTTCAGCTCATACTAACTTAATTTATCATAGAAAGCAGTTTTTTGCAAGAAGATTTTCAAATCAGTTTGACATTTTCACACAAACGATGTAAATTATACAATTATTGGCAAAATAGATGAGACGCTCTATAATTATCTAGATAAGTTCCTTTTCATTGAGGTACGGCTATGTTAAAATATTATAGAAGAAAATTGGGCAATTGTGCTCTTTAAGGAGGCTTTCATCAATGGCTGTAAAAATCAAAACACCAGCAGGCACCATTGAGATTACCAATGAGGTTATTGCCACGGTCGTTGGCGGTGCTGCGACAGATATCTACGGAATCGTCGGTATGGCTAGTAAAAACCAAATCAAAGATAATTTAAATGGCATTTTGCGTAAAGAAAATTATTCTAAAGGTGTTGTCGTACGTCAAGAAGAAAATGGCGTTGCGGTCGACGTATATACTATTGTAAGTTATGGAACAAAAATTTCTGAGGTTTCTAGAAATGTACAAGAAAAAGTAAAATATAACCTTGAAACACTACTAGGCGTGACGTCTAATTCTGTCAACGTATTTGTGCAAGGTGTTCGTGTGTTGCCTGACTAGGTGGCCAGCTGCTAGCAAGAGTTTAGCTGGACTTGATCGTTTCACTTTTTATTGATCTAGCTCCACGAACCAGACCTCTCAACAAATAGATAAAATGCCGAAAAGACAAAAAGCATCTTTCCTGCATTTTCCTAATTTGTTCGAGGGCTAAGCGGTTCGTTTCGCTTTTCTATGCAGCAGTGAATCTCAAAGGAGGATTTTTTAGGTGAATGTAACAGAAATCAGTGCAAGTCAGTTCCAAGAGATGGTTCAGGCAGGTGCGAGTCGTTTGCATGTGAATGCAGAGTATGTCAACTCATTGAACGTTTTCCCTGTACCCGATGGTGATACAGGAACAAATATGAACTTATCTATGACGAGCGGAGCGAAAGCTGTAGCCGATTCTCGTTCTGAGAAAGTCGGAGAATTAACAACTATTCTTTCAAAAGGATTATTGATGGGCGCTAGAGGAAATTCTGGTGTTATCTTATCACAATTGTTCCGTGGTTTTTCTAAACAAATTCCAGATGTTGTGACGCTAAACGCAAAAGATTTAGCCGCAGCCTTTACTCATGGTGTTGAGACTGCCTATAAAGCAGTAATGAAACCAGTAGAAGGAACAATTTTGACTGTTTCCCGTGAAGCTGCTCGTTCTGGTGAACGTAAAGCGAAAGAAACCGATGACTGTATTGAAGTGATGGAAGCCGTTGTGAAAGGTGCTAAACGTGCTTTAGCCAAAACGCCTGATCTTTTACCAGTCTTAAAAGAAGTCGGTGTGGTCGACAGTGGCGGTCAAGGTTTGTTATTTATCTATGAAGGCTTCTTAGAAGCTTTGTCTGGTGAATTTTTAGCAACAGAAGTTTATGAGCCAAGTCCTGGTGAGATGGATGAAATGGTTAATGCGGAACATCACCGTGGTGTCAGCGGACATGTTGCAACTGAAGATATCAAATTCGGTTATTGTACAGAAATCATGGTTCAAATCGGTGAAGGTCCAACTGTAGACAGCGACTTCGATTATGAAACATTCAGAAACTATTTAAACGAATTAGGGGATTCTCTACTTGTTGTAAATGACGATGAAATCATTAAAGTCCACGTCCATACAGAACATCCAGGTGAAGTGATGAACTACGGACAAAAATTCGGTTCATTAGTGAAAATCAAAGTCGATAACATGCGTTTACAGCATGAAACATTAGTTGAACACGATGCCAAAGCAGCGGTTGCTCAAAAACCACGTGTTCCATTTGCAGTGATTGCAATTGCAGCAGGTGAAGGTGTACAAGCATTATTCCGTAGTCTTGGCGCAAGCTACATCATCAGCGGTGGGCAAACAATGAATCCTAGTACTGAAGATATCTTGAAAGCTGTTAAAGAAGTCAATGCGGATCAAGTTATTATTTTACCTAACAACAAAAATATCTTCATGGCAGCTGATCAAGCAGCAGAAGTAGCAGATATTCCAGTAGTGGTTGTTCCAACAAAAACAATCTCTCAAGGAATGACAGCAATGCTTGCATTTAATGATCAACAAACACTAGAAGAAAATAAAACAACGATGACAGAAATGATCGAAAGTGTAGTCAGCGGGCAGGTAACAACAGCTGTGCGTGATACAACGATTGATAATGTTGAAATCAAAAAAGACGACTATCTAGGAATGATCGACGGTAAAATCGTAGTTTCTGAACCAGATATGTTTAAAGCATCATTGGACACACTAAAACGCATGATTGATGAAGACACAGAAATCGTCACGATTATTGTGGGTGAAGAAGGTACAATGAAAGAAGCTGAAAAATTTGTAGAAGCATTGACTGCTGAATATGAAGATCTAGAAACAGAACTTCATGAAGGTGGACAACCAGTTTACCCATACCTGTTTTCAGCTGAATAATAGATGACTTATCGAAGCCAGACACTAGTTGTTTGGCTTTTTCTATATAAAATAAAAAAAAGAGCGATACTATTCGTATTTAATAGATGATACTTGTCTAGCTTTATGAGCCAGACGTTCAAACAAACAAACAGCGTAGTCCGCTTTTAAAGTCAGGAGGGAATTCAATGAACTTGTCAGATGACATTGACATGTTAACAGGTGTTGGTCCAAAACGTGCAGAGAATTTAAAAGAATTAGGTATCCGGACAATAGAAGACTTATTGTCTTACTATCCGTTTCGTTATGATGACATCCAAGAAAAAGAATTAAATGAAATTCAAGACCAAGAAAAAGTTACTCTAAAAGGATTAGTAGTATCGGAGCCAGTCGTGAGTCGCTATGGGTACAAAAAAAGTCGAATGATATTTCGGATGATGCAAGACCACGCTGTGATTAACGTTTCCTTCTTTAACCAGCCATATTTAAAAGATAAAATCGTGATGTCCGAAGAAATTGCAGTTTATGGTAAATGGGATGCAAAACGAAAATCATTGAACGGCATGAAAATTTTAGCCGCAAAAAATGATGGAGAAGACTTTGCGCCGATTTATCATGTAAATAAAAAAGTTCGGCAAAGTAGTTTGATTCAGTTGATTCGTGTAGGATTTGAAAAATATGGCGACCTTATTCAAGAAATTCTACCAGAAGAGTTATTGGAAAAATATCGTTTAATGCCAAGAAAAGAAGCGATGTTTGCTATGCACTTTCCAAGTGATCCCGAAGAAAGTCATCAAGCAAAACGACGAGTAGTTTTTGAAGAATTCTTCCTATTCCAATTAAAAATGCAAGGGTTAAAAAGACAAGAAAAAGCGGAACAAAATGGGTTGGTCATCCAGTATGACGTGGATCGTCTAAAATCCTTTACCCAGAAGCTGCCATTTGAATTGACTGCGGCCCAAAAAAAAGTAACGAATGAAATTTGTCGGGATTTAATGAGTCCAAATCATATGCAGCGTTTACTGCAAGGAGATGTCGGAAGTGGGAAAACAGTTGTAGCAGCTATTGCTTTGTATGCCACGATGACAGCAGGGTTTCAAGGGGCTTTGATGGTGCCGACAGAGATTTTAGCACAACAACATATGGAAAGCTTACAACAGCTCTATGATCCCTTAGAAATACGGACAGCGCTGCTAACAGGCTCGACAAAAACTAAAGAGCGTCGAGAGATCCTTGAACAATTAGCAACAGGTGAAATCGATATTATCATTGGTACTCACGCATTGATCCAAGAAGACGTTTTATTTCATCGCTTAGGCTTAGTAATCACAGATGAACAGCATCGATTCGGTGTGAATCAACGTCGGATCCTAAGAGAAAAAGGCATGAAACCAGATGTGTTATTTATGACAGCAACACCGATTCCGAGAACGTTAGCTATCACAGCTTTTGGTGAGATGGATGTCTCGATCATTGATGAAATGCCTGCTGGTCGGATTCCTATAGAAACTCGTTGGATTCGTCCGCCGCAATTAGATACGGTTTTAGAATGGATGGAAAAAGAATTGGCTCGTGGGCACCAAGCATATGTAATCTGTCCGCTGATTGAAGAGTCTGAAGCACTAGATGTTAAAAATGCCACAGAAATTTTTGAACATATGTCTGCTTTTTTCAATCCTACTTATCAAGTTGGTTTACTTCATGGTAAAATGAAAAACCAAGAAAAAGAAGAAATCATGCAGGAGTTTAAAGATAATAATCTTCAGCTCTTAGTTTCGACAACTGTAATTGAAGTTGGAGTTAATGTTCCTAATGCTACGGTGATGCTGATCATGGCTGCTGATCGTTTTGGTTTGGCCCAATTGCATCAACTTCGTGGACGTGTCGGACGAGGATCGGATGCATCCTATTGTATCTTAGTTGCCAACCCTAAAAATGAAATGGGTGTGGAACGGATGAAAATCATGACAGAAACGAATAACGGCTTCGTGTTAAGTGAAAAAGATTTGGAATTAAGAGGGCCAGGAGAAGTATTTGGTGCCAGACAATCAGGTGTTCCACAATTTGCCGTGGGAGATATTGTGACAGATTTTAATATTCTTGAAGTTGCTCGCCAAGAAGCTAGTGTTATTTGGAAAAAGGAGCAGTGGTGGATTTTGCCGGAGTATCAAGGCGTTGCTGAGAAGATCAAGCCAGATGATGGCGAGCAGCAGTTTTTTGATTGATATTGTTGAGAAATAGAATTTGCTTTTCACTGAATTTTTCTGTCAGAGCTAGGCGACTCATTCCACTTTTCGTGATCTAGCTGCATGAGTCAGCTCTTCGGAAAAAAGATGAAGTCTATTAGTGACAAAAAGCGCCACGAATAGACTTCTCTATTTTTCTGTCAGAGCTAAGCGACTCATTCCGCTTTTCTCTGATCCAGCTCCACGAGCCAGACCTCTCAACAAATAGACAAAATGCTGAAAAGATGAAGGGCATCTTTCCATCATTTTCCTAATTTGTTCGAGGTCTAAGCGGCTCGTTCCGCTTTTCAATATGTTATACTACTTATTGTAATTTACCTAGGAGGGACTATGTTATGAAGATTGCAGTAGATGCAATGGGTGGCGATCATGCGCCGCAGGCTATTGTTGAAGGCGTGATGTTGGCCAAACAGGATTTTCCAGATATTGAGTTTTTACTTTATGGAAAAGAGCCTGAAATTAAAAAATATGTAACAGATGTAACAAACATTACGATTATCCATACGGATGAGAAAATCGATAGCGATGATGAGCCAGTTAAAGCGATTCGTCGTAAGAAGACAGCTTCAATGGTATTAGCTGCGCAAGCAGTAAAAAATGGGGAAGCGGATGCGATTTTTTCTGCAGGGAATACTGGTGCGTTATTAGCTGCTGGATTATTTATCGTTGGACGAATCAAAAATGTAGAACGCCCAGGATTGATGTCAACATTGCCAGTGATTGGTCAACCAGACGGTGGGTTTGATATGTTGGATTTAGGTGCAAATGCCGATAACAAACCTGAACACTTGGTTCAATATGCTGTATTAGGTTCTTTTTATGCTGAAAAAGTTAGAAACATCAACAAACCTCGTGTAGCACTTTTAAATAACGGTTCTGAGGAAACAAAAGGCAGTGAGTTAACGAAGAAAGCCTTTGAACTACTTTCAGAAGAAGAAAGCATCCATTTTATTGGTAATGTAGAGGCACGGGATTTATTGAGCGGAGCAGCCGATGTGGTTGTGACGGATGGTTTTACAGGGAATGCTGTATTGAAATCGATTGAAGGTACTGCTTTAAATATGATGGGTCTTTTAAAATCATCGATCCTTGCAGAAGGGTTTAAAGGGAAAATGGGTGCCTTGCTTTTAAAAAATGCGTTGCGCGGTATGAAAGATGAAATGGATTACTCGAAACATGGTGGAGCAGTTCTTTTTGGCTTGAAAGCACCAGTCGTTAAAACCCATGGATCAACAGGTCCAGAGGCTGTTCGATATACGATCCGCCAAATTCATACAATGTTGAAAACAGAAGTTGTACCCCAATTAGTCAGCTATTATGAAACGAAAGAATAAGCCGTTTCGCAACCTGTTTGCAACCGCATTGTAATGCTATTGCAAAAAAAGATGGACAAATCGATCAATTGTGAGTACAATGTATCATAGCGTTTAACTCAATCGTGAGGAGCGCTTTTCAAAAGCAGTGGAGGTGAATACAGTTGACTCGTGAAGAAGTACTTGAAAAAGTAGCGAAGATTATCTCAAACCACTTTGATATTGAAGCTGAGAAAGTGACAGATCAATTAAACATTAAAGATGACTTGAATGCAGATTCGATTAGTGTAATGGAATTTGTTTTAGAGCTTGAAGATGAGTTTGGTACAGAAATTTCTGATGAAGACGCAGAGCAAATTGAAACAGTAGGTGCCGCTGTAGATTATATTATGAACAACTTATAAGGTGAAATGAAAAAAAGTGAAACAAAACAAATCCTGTTTTGTTCCACTTTTTTGTTTATTTAGAAAAATTTACATTACCAAAATGTTGCAATTTTTACAAATTTTATATACAATTGCTTAAATATGAGTACAATGAGAATATGGGTTTATTAAAAACGATTACAATGAGGAGAGGAAGAATAATTATTAAAAAATGACGTTTTTTTAATAAGTTTTCCTGTTGTGATAAGTTATTTAACCGAATATGGAGGAGTGTTTTAAAGTGAGTGACGGTAATCAATTGTTAGACGTTCAGCATCTGCATACAGGTTTTCGTATCAAAGACGAGTTCTATGATGCAGTTGATGATGTGTCATTTGAATTAGGAAAAAATGAAATCTTAGCTATCGTTGGGGAATCAGGTTGTGGGAAGAGTACATTAGCTACAACGATTATTGGTCTCCATGATGCCAATAATACCCGTGTAACGGGAGAAATTCTTTATAAGGATTTAAATTTAACAACGTTTAACGAGCAATTATATAACAAAATTCGTGGTAATGATATCGGCATGATCTTTCAAGATCCGTTGTCAGCGTTAAATCCTTTGATGCGTATTGAAGATCAGATCAAAGAAAGCTTGACCTATCATACGGATATGAATGCGGAGCAAAAACAAGCTCGCGTGATCGAGCTCTTGACCCAAGTGGGTATTCCTAATCCTGAGCGAGTAGGGAAGCAATATCCTCATGAGTTATCTGGAGGAATGCGACAACGTGTGATCATTGCAATCGCTATTGCATGTAAACCAGCTATCATTATTGCTGATGAACCGACAACAGCATTGGATGTAACGATTCAAGCACAAATTTTGGACTTACTTAAAGACTTGCAAGAAGAAACTGGTTCAGGGATCATTTTGATTACCCATGATTTAGGTGTGGTAGCTGAAATGGCTGATAAGGTAGCAGTGATGTATGCTGGGCAATTTGTAGAAGTTGCGACAGCTGAAGAATTATTCAATAATCCCAAACATCCATACACGCGCTCGCTTTTACAGTCTATTCCGCAAGAAGATTCAGATGATAGTCAGTTACATGTGATCGAGGGGGTCGTTCCTTCATTGAGTAAATTACCAAGAGAAGGGTGCCGTTTTGCACCAAGAATTCCTTGGATTTCAGAAGATGCTCATGAAGCAGAACCAACATTGCATGAAGTGTCAGAGGGCCATTTTGTCCGCTGTACATGTTATCAGGATTTCCATTTTAGAGACGATCAGGAGGAAGTATAATGACAGAAATCATTCAAATCAAAGACTTGAAAGTTCATTATCCAATCCGTAGTGGTTTCTTTAATAGAGTAACGGATCATGTGCTGGCAGTGGATGGCGTTGATTTTATTATCGAAAAGGGTAAAACATATGGTTTGGTTGGTGAATCTGGTTCAGGGAAATCGACCACAGGTAAAGCTATCATTGGGCTAGAGAAAGTGACTAGCGGTAGTATTTTATATCAAGACCAAGATGTGACGAAAGCTCATAATCGCAAAGCGATGAAATATAATAAAGATGTTCAAATGATTTTTCAAGATTCGATGTCTAGCTTGAATCCAAAGAAACGAGTATTGGATATTATTGCTGAACCGATTCGCAATTTTGAACGATTAAGCGACCAAGAAGAAAAGAAAAAGGTCAAAGGCCTATTGGATATCGTTGGGATGCCGGAAGATGCGCTGTATAAATATCCTCATGAATTCTCAGGCGGACAACGTCAGCGTTTAGGTGTAGCTAGAGCCGTAGCAACGAATCCTAAATTGATCATTGCTGATGAACCAGTTTCAGCTTTAGATTTATCGGTTCAAGCCCAAGTACTAAATTTTATGAAAAATATTCAAGAGGAATATGGGTTGAGCTATTTATTTATTTCACATGACTTAGGTGTGGTTAAACATATGTGTGACAATATTGCGATCATGTATAAAGGTCGTTTTGTTGAAATTGGTACGCGCCAAGATATCTATACAGATCCACAACATATTTATACCAAGCGTTTATTATCAGCGATTCCTAAAATTGACGTTGCGCATCGTGAAGAGCATAAAGCACAGCGTCGCCAAGTAGAAAAAGAATATATTGAGAATCAAAAAGACTATTACGATCAAAATGGTCGTGTGTATGACTTGCGTACAATCAGTGATACACATCAAGTAGCGTTAAAAGATGGAGGTGCAATCTAATGTGGAAGACGATTTTACGACGTGTACTCTTTATGATTCCTCAAATCTTGATTTTAAGCGTCTTGATTTTCATGTTAGCTAAAATGATGCCAGGGGATCCCTTTACAGGATTGATCAATCCAAATACAGATCCAGCTGTTATTGAGAAAATGCGTGAGTCAGCTGGGCTGAATGATCCGTGGACAACACAATATGTTCGTTGGATCGTAAACGTTTTTCATGGTGATTTTGGTGAGAGTTTCATTTTCAAATTACCTGTATCAACATTGATCGGCAGTCGTGCTGTAAATACGATTCTGCTATCACTCGTAACCGTAGTGATCATGTATGCTATTGCGTTACCGTTAGGTGTTTTATCAGGACGCTACCAAAATTCTATTTTAGATAAATTTGTAGTAATCTATAATTTCTTCAGTTTTGCGGTACCGCCATTTATTTTTGCACTCGTTATGCTCTTCATTTTTGGTTACCGTTTAGATTGGTTCCCTACAACAGGGTCGATTTCCAGTGGTGTCGAGTCAGGGACAGGTGCTTATATTTGGGATCGATTCTATCATTTGATCTTACCAGCACTCTCTCAAGCACTTCTTGGAACAGCGATCACGATCCAATATTTACGAAATGAGGTCATTGATTCTCAGTCATTGGATTATGTTCGGACTGCTCGCTCAAAAGGGGTGCCAACCAATAAAGTTTATACACGACATATTTTCAGAAATGCTTCTTTACCAATTGTTTCTCAATTAAGCTACGAAATCACAGCGTTGATCAGTGGCTCAGTCGTTATTGAAAAAATCTTTGGTTACCCAGGTATTGGGAAATTATTTATCGACTCGATCGGACAACGTGATTATGCAGTAATCACAGCCTTAGTATTGATTTTAGGAGTTGCAACACTTGTCGGAAATCTGATTTCAGATATTGTGATGAGTCTTGTAGATCCAAGGATTCGGGTTCAATAGAAAATCAATTTTAAGGAGAGGAAGAGACGAGATGGATAAAAATAAAGAAAATGCAGCAGTTGCTGTACCAGAAACGATCCCTCCAATGGGATTTAGAATGATCGCAAGAGAATTCAAAAAAGATAAATTAGCGATTTTCTCACTAGTGTTGTTAGTAGCCATTTTATTGGTTGTTTTTATCGGTGCTTTATTGACCGATCAAGACAAAGTAATGACCGTTAGTATTTTAGATAAATATGCCGAGCCTGGTGGGAACTTTATACTAGGTGCTGATGAAGGCGGACGTGATGTATTGGGGCAACTGATTATTGGTGCCCGTAATTCTGTTGTGATTGGGTTTGCCATCACTATTTTGACTTCGATCATCGGTGTAGGTATCGGTATTGTTTCAGGTTATTATGGTGGAATGTTTGATAATGCAGTGATGCGTGTGGTTGACTTTATCATGATCTTACCGATTATGATGATCATCATTGTGTTTGTTACGATCATTCCTAATTATAATGTTTGGTCTTTTGTGGGAATCATGAGTGCTTTTTACTGGGTCGCTAAAGCGCGGCTATTTAGAAGTAAAACGTTATCTGAGGTTCGCAGAGATTATGTCAGTGCTTCAAAAACGTTAGGAACAAGTGATTTTAAAATTATGTTTCGTGAAATCATGCCGAATCTAAGTTCATTGATCATCACCAACTTAACGATCAACTTTGCGGCAAATATTGGGATCGAAACAACACTGACGTTCTTAGGTTTTGGTTTGCCGACAAATGTACCGAGTCTTGGAACATTGATCGGATACGCCAGTAATGGCGATGTTTTAGCAAATAAAACATGGATCTGGGTACCTGCATCAGTACTGATTTTAGTCATGATGTTATGTATAAATTATATTGGCCAAGCGTTTAAACGTTCAGCAGATGCTAGACAGCGTTTAGGTTGAGAAGAGGAGGAAGTAGTGTGAAGAGCAAAAAACTTTTGGGTTTAATTACATTGACAGCAGTGGTGGCTGTAACATTAGCCGCTTGCGGTGGAGGTAAGAAGTCGGATTCAGGAAACAAGAATGTAGAGACTGAGGATATCAGCAAATTTACTATGAAGGTCAAAAATGACAAAGAGGCAATCAAAGGCGGGACTTTGGAAGTTGCAGTTGCGTCAGATACTCAGTTTAAAGGATTGTTTTCAGAAGTCTATTACCAAGATGCGTATGACAATTATTATATGCGTCCATCTCATGAAGGCTTGTTCTCATATGATGAAGATTTCGTGATTACAGATGACGGGGTTGCTAAATTAGATTTAGATGTTGATAACAAAAAGGCGACAATTACACTCAAAAAAGATGTGAAATGGTCTGACGGAGAACCAGTGACTGCGGATGATTTGATTTATCCTTATGAAGTAATTGGAAATAAAGAGTATACTGGAATTCGTTATGATGATGACTTTATCAACGTTGTAGGAATGGAAGAATACCATGAAGGAAAAGCAGATACTATTTCTGGTATTAAAAAAATAGATGATCAAACGATCGAAGTTACGTATAAGGAAATGAATCCAGGAATGTTGCAATTAAGTGGTGGTGTATACACAAATGCAATGCCTAAACATATCTTTAAAGATATCCCAATCAAAGATCAAGAAAAAAGTGATGCAGTCCGCAAAAATCCAGTGACATTTGGACCATACTATATGAGTAAAATTGTAACTGGTGAATCAGTGGAATATTTACCAAATGAACACTACTACCAAGGAAAACCTAAACTAGATAAAATTGTATTTACAAATGTACCAACAGCATCTATCGTTGAAGCTGTAAAAGCGAAAAAATATGACTTAGTTTACTCAATGCCAACAGATAACTTCCCAACATATAAAGACTCAGAAGGCTATCAAATGTTAGGTCGCGAAGAATTAGCGTACACATATATTGGCTTTAAATTAGGAACATATGACAAAGAAAAAGGCGAATCTGTTATGAACCCAGATGCAAAAATGGCTGATGTAAAATTACGTCAAGCAATGGGTTACGCAATGGATAACGACGCAATTGGTCAAAAATTCTATAACGGTTTACGTACTGGTGCAACAACTTTGATTCCACCGATTTTTAAAACTTTGCATGATACAGATGTAAAAGGATATCAATATGACCTGGATAAAGCGAAGAAAATTTTAGATGATGCTGGTTATAAAGATACAGACGGCGATGGACTTAGAGAAAATCCTAAGGGTGAAAAATTAACGATCAACTTTGCTTCAATGGCAGGTGGCGAAACAGCTCAACCTTTAGCTGATTACTATCTACAACAATGGAAAGAAATTGGTTTGGATGTTAAGTTAGCCACTGGGCGTCTAATTGACTTCCAAGCGTTCTACGATAAAGTAAAAAATGATGATCCAGAAATCGATGTATTCCAAGCGGCGTGGAGTGTAAATAGTGCACCATCTCCAGCAGGTTTATATGGACGTAACGCAGCATTCAACTACTCTCGTTTTGCTTCAGAAGAAAATGATAAATTGTTAAAAGCAATCGATTCAAAAGCTTCATTTGACGATACAAAACGTAAAGAAGCATATGATGCATGGCAAGAATATATGTTTGAACAAGCACCAGTTATTCCAACCTTATATCGTAACGAAATCATGCCAGTTAATGACCGCGTGAAATCATTTACTTGGAACTATGAAGATACTAGAGATTATTATAGTATTGAATTAACATCAGAAAAACGTTAAGTTATTGAGCAAAAAGACACTTCCGATATTTCTTGGAAGTGTCTTTTTACTTTGTGAGGTTGAACTAAAGATAACAATATGAAAAAATGATTATAAAAGTTGGTGTGGAAAACAAAATAACGCTAACGTATACAAAACCAGGAGGAAATCACTTATGAATATTTAAAATACTTCACTTGAGTAAGAACGAAAAAAATGAAGAACGAAATTTTCGTTTCTTCTAAGTGAAGGTGAAAAAAATGAATAAAAATAAAGCGTTCAATAAACTTATTATAGGTCAGATGATTGCCAATATTGGAGATACTATTTATACGATTGCGATGGTTAGCTCTGTATTTACATTAACGAACTCGGCATTAGCAGCTTCTATTGTACCGGTTATCATCACAGGAAGTATGGTTTTATCAGGATTGTTAACACCATTGATTGTTGTAAGAGTATCACTGTCAAAAATTTTACAGATAAGCCAGTTGTGTAAGACATTGATTTTAGCGGGATTAGCGGTTTATTTGCAAGTGGCTATCGAGCATCTTGACTTAACTATTTTGTATGTATTTATCGCAGGGATTGCTTTTTTAGACGGATGTGCTGAACCAGTTAGCACAGCTTTAATTACTTATTATGTGGAGGAGTATTACTTGATTCGTGCAAATAGTATATTTAGCACGATGCTGCAAGTCGTTAGTATAGGTAGTTGGGCGATTGGTTCATCATTGTTGATTATTTTTTCTGTGACGAATCTTGTGTGGTTGGATGTAGGGTTATTTTTGCTGTCAGCTATTATTTTATGGCTGTTGCCACAAGTTGCTAAAGGCGCGGAATCAGAGAGAAATGAATGGGGAAATTTTATTATGGGTTGGCAAGGGATTCGCAAGCGTTCTCTGGTTCGGGTTGTTGTCGGAATGGATATTCTTGAAACCATTGCGAATACAGCTTGGGTTTCAGCGATTGTTTTGGTTTATGTGAAAGAAGTGTTACATGTCTCTGAAAGTTGGTGGGGGTATATAAATGCTACTTATTTTATTGGTGCGATGCTTGGAAGTATTATTGTTATGCGGCATTCAGATTGGATCAATCAACATAAATCGAAAGCTGTGATCGTGGGCTCGTTGTTCGGCGCTATGGTAACCTTTTTAGTGGCTCCAGGATGGAATCCTGTTTTTATTTTGATTTGTTCAGTCTTTGTGGGGATCTTTTCTCAAATCAAAAATATTCCTCAAGCAACCGCTATACAACAAACGATCCCAAAAGACATGCTTGCTCCGATTTATGCTGCAATGAATGTACTTTATACAGGTACATTTGCATTGTCTTCGGTATCGATGGGATTGATTTCAGAGTCCTTTGGTGTGCGAACAGTATTTGGGGTATCGGGAACATTGTTGTTTATAGTAGCAATGATAGCGAAGAAAAAAAGGACATTATTCGATGAGTAATTTCTAATTAAAAGGATTAAATAAGATAAACAATGAAGAAGTTGTTTATGATTTCAGGTGGCTGGGGGCGTAACTCGTATAGTTATGTCCAGGCACCTTTTTTTATACTAAATCAAGGAGGATTATAGAATGAATCAGAAAGTAGTTAAATTTGGCGGAAAGGAAAATGAGCAGGACTATCTTGCACAGCTAGTAGATGAAGGGATAAAAGTTGCAACCTCTTCATTAGTCTATTTACAAGAACTTGGATTAAACGAATCGTCCCAGGTTGGAGATCGATGGCTTACTCAAGATAGTCAAGGCAAACAAGTGTGTGAAGTCGAGGTTGAAGCGGTAAAAATCAATACGTTTGCTTCGATTACAAATGACTTTGCTGTCAAAGAGGGCGATCAAAGTTTCAATAATTGGCATGATATCCATTGGACCTACTACTCAACACTTTTATCAAAGTATGGGAAAAAGCTTACAGACACCACTCAGTTAGAATGTGTATATTTTAAGAAACTTGGCTAATGTTTAGCAGCAATACTCATAACTTTACTTGTTTAGTTGTTTAATATTTAACAAGTGACAAAGGGAAAACTTTTTTTGTCACTTGTACACTAGACAGAATTTTCGAATCGTGATAACCTTCTTGTTAAGCGCTTACAAAAAATGCGCTCCAAATCAAACGATAAACAAGAGCAAGGGGAGAAATCAAATGGAACAAACACTTGTTATTATCAAGCCTGATGGCGTTTCGCGTAAATTAGTTGGAGAAATTCTTCAGCGATTTGAGAAAAAACAACTGAAGCTTAGTCAGTTAAAAGTTGCTAAGATGTCTCGTAAATTAGCAGAAGAACATTATGCACATGTTAAAAAATTTGATTTCTTTGAAGATATGATGACCTACATGACTTCATCAGAAGTAGTTTATCTTGTTTTAGAAGGAACAAGCGTCATCAAAACAGTCCGGAAAATGATTGGAGCAACTAATTGCTTAGAAGCAGAACCCGGTACGATTCGAGGCGATTACGGCGCTAATAGTTATGAAAATATTATCCATGCGTCAGATTCACCAGAAGCAGCAGCGGTTGAAATTAAACGATTTTTTACGGAATAAAATTAAACCAAAAGCGTATCAAGATTCTCTCAGATCTTGAACGCTTTTTGTCTTTTCAAACTAAAAGAATGCGATAAATTCACAATTTATGATAAAAATACCCTAAAATCATTAGGAAACTCTTCAAATACGATGAATTCAGCTGTCATTTTGGGGCAATTACCCCCTAACCATTTAAAAATCACGCAAAAAAAAGTATAATAGAGAAGGTTGTAAATAAACTTAAAGGAATGTAGCAAATGGACAATCAGCTAACTACAGAATTAAAAGAACGTTACGGCATTGTTTTCCATGATGTCAACCTATTAGAACAGGCTTTTACCCATTCATCCTATGTGAATGAGCATCGATACTTAAAACTATCTGACAATGAACGATTAGAATTTTTAGGAGATGCCGTTTTAGAATTATTGGTTTCTCAATATTTGTATAAACAATTTCCAGAGCTGCCAGAAGGCAAACTAACAAAAATGCGGGCGGCGATCGTTCGTGAAGATAGTTTGTCCAAATTTGCGAAAGAATGTCATTTCGATCAATATATTCTTCTTGGCAAAGGCGAAGAAAATTCAGGTGGACGCACACGTCCAGCACTACTTTGTGATTTATTTGAAGCATTTTTAGGTGCTTTGTTCTTAGATCAAAAAGTCGATGCCGTCAAGAAATTCATTGCAGAAGTCATTTTTCCGAAAATCGATGCCGGTGCTTTTTCACATGAGATGGATCATAAAACCCATTTACAAGAAGTATTACAACGACAAGGGGACGTCAACATTGACTACCGTTTAGTCAATGAAGAAGGCCCAGCTCATGACCGAATCTTTTTTGTTGAGGTTTATGTCAACGAAAAAATGATCGGTACAGGTCAGGGGAAATCGAAGAAATTAGCAGAACAGGATGCCGCTGAACGAGCGCTGAAACAAAATCCTGAGTAAGCTTGGAAGGAGCCGTTTTATTCGTGTATTTAAAACGAATTGAGATCGCAGGATTTAAATCCTTTGCGGATCGAACCGTTATAGAGTTTGAAAATGGTGTTACGGCTGTCGTTGGACCTAACGGCAGCGGAAAAAGTAATATCACCGAAGCGATTCGCTGGGTCTTAGGCGAGCAATCTGCTAAAAGTCTTCGTGGTGGTAAGATGCCGGATATTATTTTTGCGGGTTCAGAAGGACGGAAAGCCCTGAATATTGCTGAAGTAACGGTTGTCTTGGATAATAGTGATCATTTCTTACCATTAGACTTTACTGAAATTAGTGTGACACGTCGTTATCGTCGAACAGGCGAAAGTGATTTTTATATCAATAAACAGGCGTGCCGCTTAAAAGACATTCATGATTTATTTATGGATTCTGGGTTGGGCAAAGAATCATTTTCCATTATTTCTCAAGGGAAAGTCGAAGCTATTTTTAATAGTAAACCAGAAGATCGTCGTGGTATTTTTGAAGAAGCGGCCGGTGTCTTGAAGTACAAGCAACGCAAGAAAAAGGCAGAACAAAAACTATTTGAAACAGAAGATAATTTAAGTCGTGTGCAGGATATCATCTATGAATTAGAAGATCAATTGACTCCTTTAGCTGCACAAAGTGAAGCAGCCAAGGAGTTTTTGAAACTTAAAGAAAGTTTGACGGAGATTGACGTTAGTTTGACTGTAACAGAAATCGAAACAGCCAAAGAAGTTTGGGAAATCAAAGCAGCTGAACTGACTACGATCGAAGAAAAATTACAGATAGCCAGCAAAAAAATCCATGATTCAGAAGATGAACTTTTCCAACTACGTGGTAAACGAAACAAATTGGATGAGCAAATCGAAACAGAACAGCAACAACTATTACAAATCACAGAAGCATTAAAACAAACCGAAGGACAAAAAAATGTTTTAGTCGAACGGTCAAAACATACAATGCAAACGACGAGTGAATACCAACAATCGTTAGCAGAGAATGCTGAAAAAATTACTCGTTATCGTGAAGAAGTTCAAGACTTACAAGCGAAAGTAACAGAGAAAAAAGCGCAACGTGAATTACTCGTTGAAGCAATCAAAGCATCAGAATTAGAAGTTGAAAAATACAGCAAGTCTTCAAAAGAATTATTGGAAGAATTAAGAAGCCAATATGTTGAAGTCATGCAGGAACAAGCAAATACGACAAACGATCTTAAATATTTAGAGCGTCAATACCAACAAGAAACAGCTAAAAATCAACAATCGATA
>DWQL01000034.1:0-29037 GCA_018231265.1 Noctuana haematospila | reverse complement strand
AAAGCAGAAACAATTGCGGCTATTTTAAAACAACCTGTTTTAGCAGATGATTCAGGTTTAATCGTCGATGCGCTAGATGGCATGCCAGGGATATTTTCAGCCCGTTTTGCTGGTGAACCAACGAATAATGCTGCAAACAACGCTAAATTACTACATGAATTAACTGGAGTACCTAAAGAAAAACGGACAGCGATGTTCCATTGTACGCTCGTATTTGCAGCACCAGATAAAGAGAGCTTAGTCGTAGAAGGCAATTGGGCAGGCGAAATCGGTACGATTCCGCGTGGTGATCATGGATTCGGCTATGATCCATTATTTTTTGTGCCTGAAGAGCAAAAAACAGCAGCAGAACTTTCGGATGAACGCAAAAATGAAATCAGCCATAGAGGGTTAGCTGTTGCCAAACTAAAAGATCAATGGGAAAATTGGTTGAAAAACTAGGAGGTTGTGCATGAAGTATTTAGTAGTAAGTGATAATCATGGTGATCGAGACGTATTGGTTGATATAGTTGCGAACTATCGAGGAAAAGTAGATAAGCTGTTTCATTGTGGTGATTCTGAATTGGAAGCTCACGATGTATTATGGAATGATTTTATCGTCGTGAGAGGAAATTGTGATTATAGTTCTGAGTTTCCTGATAGTATCGTGGAAAAAACAGATGAAGATACAATTTTTATGACACACGGCCATTTGGCTAATGTGCGTTTTGGCTTGACTACTCTTGCTTTAAAAGCAGAACAAGTCAAAGCGACTATTGTGTTATTTGGTCATACGCATGAAATTGGTTGTGAGGTTCGGGCCAATGTTCTGTATTTGAATCCTGGAAGTATTAGCCAACCTAGAGGCGCGATTCAACTAAAATCATACGCGATCATTGAGAGCACGACAGATCGTTTTATCGTTCAATATTATGGACGAGATCACCAACCATTTAAAAAACTTCATTTTGTTTTTAATAGGAAATAATTAAATGGAGCTTGGGACAGAAGATATCAAATTCTAGCATATTTCATGCGTAGAGGTTAAAGAGATCGAAACGAAGTGTAGTCCCTGCTTCCGATCCACCGTCTATTCGAGATTAGCGTGTTTAACAAAAAGAGAACCGACTTTTGTCCCAAACACTGTTTTTACTTTTACCAAAAAGCAAATATGAAGAAACTAAGGTCAAATGTTAATTTTTTTTAAGAGTTATGAAAAAAGTTTGAATTTCAAGACATTTGCATCCGTTTTCTGTACAATGATAATTGTGGCAAAGAAAATGAAATGGAGGCACTCCAAATGATTGGAACTGCTGTAAAAGAATTATTATTAGAAAAACAAGAAACCTTTTTGATTCCTGCGGAAAATGTCGCAAATGTGATGTGCTTAAATCCGTTGAGTCATGCGTTATTAGTTTTATCTCAAGTAAAGTATTCAAAAATCCCTGTATTGGATAAAGGTGATCGCTTTGTAGGGCTGATCAGTTTATCTGATGTAGTGGATAAAATGTTTGACATTACATCTATTGACTTTGATAAATTAAAAGATTTTACTGTAGCAGATGTTATGGAAGTTAATGTACCAGTGATCGGTGAACAATGGGAGTTAGAAGATGTCCTTCACTTATTAGTGGATGCGGCTTTTCTTCCAGTTGTTGATGACAATCAATGTTTCAAAGGAATCATTACGCGCAAAGAATTGTTAAAGGCGATCAATCATATGGCTCACGAGCTAGAACGTAAAAATATC
This sequence comes from Noctuana haematospila, assembly GCA_018231265.1. Taxonomy (NCBI): domain Eukaryota; kingdom Metazoa; phylum Arthropoda; class Insecta; order Lepidoptera; family Hesperiidae; genus Noctuana; species Noctuana haematospila. The sequence goes on along the minus strand of DWQL01000034.1, from coordinate 27,308 downwards.
ATTTTACCAAAATCGGAAGGAGAGTCTAGAGAAATGAAAGTAATTTGATTTTTATTCCCTTTTGTTCATTTTTTTGATAAACTAAACACCTAATTGAAGGGAGTTATTTGATGGACGCTTATGAAATTATTAACTACATCGGGAATGCTGAGAAAAAAACGCCAGTTAAAGTTACTTTAAAAGGTAAATTGAAGGAAGTTTCTTTTCCTGACGAAATACAAGCTTTTACTAATTGTAAAACGGGAACTTTATTCGGTGAATGGAATATCATCAAAAAGTTTTTAGAGGATAATAAAGAATACATTCTTGATTATGTCATCGAGAATGATTCAAGAAACTCTGCGATTCCAATGTTGGATATCAAAGAAATCAATGCCCGTATTGAGCCTGGCGTAACGATTAGAGATCAAGTTGAGATCGGCGATAATGCGGTAATCATGATGGGAGCCGTAATCAATATCGGAGCTGTGATTGGCGCTGGGACAATGATCGATATGGGCGCCATTTTAGGTGGACGTGCAACAGTTGGTAAAAACTGTCATATCGGTGCAGGAACTGTGCTAGCGGGTGTTATCGAACCACCAAGTGCAGAGCCAGTTGTAATCGAAGATAATGTCTTGATCGGCGCTAATGCAGTTGTCTTAGAAGGAATTCGAGTAGGGGAAGGCGCAGTTGTTGCTGCAGGTGCAATTGTTGTGGATGATGTAGCACCATATACAGTTGTTGCTGGTGTTCCTGCTAGAAAGATCAAAGATATTGATGAAAAAACGAAAAGTAAAACAAATATGATGGAAGAATTACGTAAATTATAATAACGATTAAAAGAGTGAGTCATAACTAGTAATAGTTTGGGCTCGCTTTTTTTTTCGTTTAAAAATGGATTGTTATATTAAACTTGCAAATGTGTAAGCCGAATGCATGACTATTCAATTTTTTATTAGCTTGTTTCTAGCTATAATCGATTATATTAGATTAAGTAGGGGGAACAAGTATTATGAAAAGCAAAAAATTTAAATTAGTTATTGGTGGTATTTTAGTTGGAATCTGTGTAGGAAGCTATTTTCTATTTTTTTCCTCCCCTAAAAAAACTGAGCCTAGCTACAATGTTTTTACGTTAAATCAGTTAGATCCGTTACTTTTAAAGGGTGAAGTGAAAGCAGCACAAACAGAGGATATTTTCTATGATCAAGCATTAGGAACAATTACAGACATTCCAGTAAAACATGAACAAGAAGTGAAAAATGGTGATGTTTTACTTAATTATTTAAATGGGGAAGCTCAAACTAGAGCTGACCAACAACAAAGAACAGTCAATAAAAGTAGTTTATCAGCACAACAAGCATCACAGAATCTAAGTCGTGCGCAAACTCGTTATAACGAAGCACAAGCAAGTTTAAATCAAAGTAAAGCTGAGTTTGATAGAGAAGTAGACCCAGAAAAAAAGGAAGAGCTTAAAAGCAAGGTTGAACAACAAAAAACAGAAGTAACTAGTATAAATAACGAAGTAATCCAAGCACAACAAGCGCTAGATTTAGCTTATACGGAAGTAAACGATGAAGCAGCAGCGTTAGAATCAGAACAAGGAAAAGTTACGTCAACTGTTAAAGCGACAATTGATGGTGTTGCGATGGTCAATGAAGCAGGCAAAAAATCATTAGACCAGCCTTTGGTTCAGGTACTAAGTAAGACCAAACAAACTAAGGGGATTGTGACAGAATATGATTTAGCAAAACTAAAAACTGGACAAGAAGTCAGTGTAACATCTGTTGGTTCAAACCAAACAGCTCAAGGAAAAATCAGTTCGATCAATCAATTGCCTAAATCAAAAAATGGAACTGAATCAGAAATCCCTACCTACGAATTTATTGTGGAGGGAGACTTCCCATGGGCGTATGGTTCATCTGTCCAGGTATCGTTGCCGCAACCGCAACTCGTTTTACCTGAAAAATCAATTGTTACGAAAGAAGATAAAACTTTTGTATTCATCTATAAAAACGGTCGTGCAGTGAAGACTGATGTCAAAGTGGTGGATATGAATGGCGTTAAAAACGTGGAATCAGGTGTAACAAAAGGCACTAAAATCATTGGAAACCCAGATGACGTGTTAAAAGATAATACAGAAGTGCAGGTGGTTGAAAATGATTAAGCTTGAACAAATCAACAAATATTATGCTTTAGAAGAAGAAAAGTTACATGTTTTAAAAAATATCAACTTTGAGATTAAAGAAAAAGAGTTTGTTGCAGTTATGGGGCCGTCTGGTTCAGGCAAATCGACATTGATCAATCTGATCGGTTTTATTGATAAAAAATTTGAAGGGACGTATTTATTCGAAGGCAAAGAGATCACAGATTTCTCTGATAAAGAACTTTCTGCAATTCGTAATCAATCAGTAGGATTTGTGTTTCAAAACTTTAGTTTGATCGAAAATAACACAGTTTTTGAGAATGTCGAGTTACCGCTACTATATAATGGTTCAGCTTATACAGATACAAAAAAGAGAGTTCAAGAAGTATTAGCGAAGGTTGGTTTAGCTGATAAAGGGAATAAATACCCAAAACAACTTTCAGGTGGTCAGCAGCAGCGGGTAGCCATAGCAAGGTCTATTGTGAACTCTCCAAGCTTTATTATCGCAGATGAGCCTACAGGGGCCCTAGATTCAAAAACCTCGGAAGATATCATGCAGTTATTTCAGGATTTGAATAAGCAAGAAGGTGTAACCATCATTTTGGTAACACATAATCCTGAGATGATCTCTTACTGTGATCGTTTGATTCGGGTCAAAGATGGGGCAATTGTTGAAGAGGAGCTGATCAAATGAAAAACTACGTCATTTGGAAGACAGCCTTAAAATCAATTTTAAAAAATAAAAAACGTAGCTTTTTAACAATGTTCGGTATTATTGTCGGGATTGCTTCAGTGATCACGATCGTATCTATCGGTAATGGTTTTAAACGAGATATGATCGACAAAATGTCCATGACCAATACAAATGAAAATGTTAGTAATATTACGTTTAACTATTATGATGTTGCGAATGCTTTTAAAGAGGGCGAAGTTTTTAAAAAAAGTGATTTAGATTTAATTAAAAACGTCAAAGGAATCAAAAAAGTAGCTTTTTATAAGCCTAAAATTATATTGACTGAACGTCAAATAGAGCTCTATGTTCGTGGTAAAAAACTAACAAAAAAAGTAGAACGGGTTGAGCAAACATCAGCTCCATTGTTAAGTGGTCGTCAAATAGAACCTAAAGATAATGAAACGTTGAATAAAGTTGTGGTCGTTGATGAAGTGTTGGCTCAGAAACTGTATGGTGAGCCAGAAAAAGCGATTGGTAAAGGCTTTGAAGTCATGAATGAATTATTCACAGTCGTAGGCATCAAAGCGAGTGAAAGTGGCACTTTGTCCATGGAAAATCAAGCTCCGTTAGCATACTTTCCGATTAAAACCTATGATCACTACTTTAATAAACCAGACAGTCAATCAATCTTGGATTTGGAAACTGAGGCAGGTGAAGAAAAAGCCAAAGTAACATCAGAGGTTTTAAAACAGCTCAACTTCAATGGGAGCATGAGAAATACTGGTGAGTACGAAGTATATAATCCCAAATCAGATATTGATCAAATGGGTAGTATTTTAGATAATCTAACACTCTTTATTTCTGCTGTCGCTGGTATTTCGTTGTTTATTGCAGGGGTGGGTGTTATGAATATGATGTACATTTCTGTTTCAGAACGTACGAAAGAAATTGGTATTCGCCGAGCTTTGGGGGCAACAGAAAAAGATATCAGAAAACAATTTTTAGCTGAAGGGCTAACATTGACACTGCTTGGCGGGATGATCGGTTATTTACTGGGAATGATCTTAGGCGTTGTTTCGTCGATCTTTCTACCATTCGCAGTACGTCCAGATTTGTTTACAATTGGACTAGCTGTAGGAATTTCAGTTCTAATCGGTGTCGTCTTTAGCTACATGCCGGCATCAGCCGCATCTAAGAAAGACTTGATTGATATTATGAAATAGTCTAAAAAAAGCCAACTAAATGAAATTTTAGTTGGCTTTTTTATCAATGTCATATGTTGTTAGTTCCTCTGTAATTGATCATCGAGTAGGGAAACGGCTTTTGCTGAGAAATGATTGATCAGTTCTAGTTCTGATTCAGAATACTCTTGTGCTAAACGCCGCATCGCAGTATCTAAAGGTTGATAGGCATTTTTTATTTCTCCTCTATCGTCATACGTCGGCACAATAATCATACGCCTTCGGTCATTTGAAATCGTATCGTTCGGTGGTTATAAGCCTTCATGGGTTCCCGTAAGCCCTGAGAATAAGCTAAAAGGAATTTATTTAGAGAAAATCAGTGAATTTGCTCAACGCTATTTAGGGCACTTATAAAAGCTGAATCAGGTTGAATTTGCTAAAAGTCAGAAAATTTCTCTTAGTCAAGGATTGACAGAAGAATTATTTTATTTAACAATAAGATATAGAGAAATAGAAAAGAGGCAGATGAACAGTGATTCAAGAACAATTGATCGAGATTCGCAGACAACTTCACAAAATACCAGAAATTGGACTAGAAGAAGAAAAAACACAAAAACGCTTATTAGAAATTATCTTGTTGATTGATAAAGAGTTTATAGAGTATAAAACATGGCGAACTGGAATCATGGTTTTTGTTCATGGCAAAAATCCCCAAAAAACGATTGGTTGGCGAGCTGATATTGATGGCTTGCCAATTGCTGAAGAGGTCCTATCTGATTTCCAATCTGAACACGAGGGATATATGCATGCTTGCGGACATGATTTTCATATGACAATTGGTTTAGGCTTGTTGGAACAAATGTCAGTTGAACAACCTGAAAATAATTACTTATTTTTATTTCAGCCAGCAGAAGAAAATGAAGCTGGTGGTATGTTGATGTATGAGGCGGGAGCTTTTGGTACTTGGTTACCGGATGAATTTTATGGGTTACATGTAAACCCAGAGTTACCAGTTGGGCAAATTACAACGAAGATCGGCACACTATTTGCAGCAACTTGCGAAGTTCAAATCACTTTAACGGGGAAAGGCGGCCATGCAGCGTTTCCTCATGCTTCAAATGATATGATCGTAGCTGGAATGAGTCTGGTTCAACAAGCTCAAACAATCGTTAGCCGAAATGTTAATCCAGTTGAGGGAGCGGTAGTCACTTTTGGTACCTTTCATGCTGGTTCAGCGACCAATGTGATTGCAGGAGAAGCCACAATATCCGGCACAATTCGGACATTAACAGAAGAAATGAACCAATTGACTCAAATCAGAATCAGAGAAATTGGTGAAGGAATTGCAAAGTCATTTAACTGCGAAGTCGTTGTATCATTAGATCAAAAAGGTTATGTTCCTGTAATTAATGATCCGCAAACAACAGAAAAATTTATCTTCTTTATGAAACAAGAGCCTGATGTTGTATTTGAAGAGGCAGAAGTGGCTATGACGGGTGAAGATTTCGGGTATTTATTATCTAAGGTTCCTGGCACAATGTTTTGGCTCGGAGTTGATAGTCCTTATGGTCTACATTCTGCTAAGTTTGAACCAAAAGAAGCAGCAATTCCATTTGCAGTAGAACATATCAGTCATTTTTTGAAATTTTTAGATAAATAGAAAGATGATCCTGACTGTAAAAAGTCAGGATCATCTTTTCACTTTAATGTAATCGGTGTATTTGGAATGGTGAAGTTTGCTTCAGATAGTTTTTTTACATACTGCGCTAAAAACTCTTCTCTAATCGGTGCTTGTTTTCCGTTTAAAACGTACATGGTTGTACGAACGGCAAAATTTCCATTTCCTAAATCAACCATACCAAAAATCGTTGGACCATTTTGAATGATCTCAGCATATTTTTCTTTCAATTCTTGATTGACTTGATCAATAAGCGCTGTGATTTGATCATAGCCTTCATCTGGCATGATGCGCACATCAATCAGAACTTGCATGTTTGATCTAGAAAGGTTACTGATTGTGGTGATGTTTCGATTAGGAATAAAATGAACAGTTCCATCTAATGCTTTCATCTGTGTTGTTCTAAGGCCAACAGCAGTAACTGTTCCCTCAATGCCAAGAGCAGTTAAACGTACATAGTCGCCAACATCCATTTGTTGTTCTAAAATGATAAAAAAACCAGTGATAATATCATTCATAAAGCCTTGTGCTCCCAAACCAATTGCCACACCAGCAATCCCAGCTCCTGCAAGGAGTGAACCGACAGGAACGCCAATCACGGTAAGTAGTGAGTATATGAAAAAGAAAAAGAGCGTGTATTGAAAAGCGTTATTGATCAGTGTATGTAGTGTTTTCAAACGACTTTCACTGAACGATTGTTTTTTACTGTAGTTGCCATATGTTTTATCTATAAGTGTTTTACCTATCCGGTTAAGCAGGGCAAAAAGTAAAATAAGAAATAGTAGGTAAATCACTTTTTCAATCAATGTTGCAATAATTTGATCCCAATTGATTCCATTCCAAAAGCGTTGCAGTGCATTGACTTTGTTTTCAGTGACAGCTTTGATATCAAGAGCAGAATCCATGGTACTGTCAACCGTTTTACTGGATCCTGATTGGCCAAGAATAAACAAGGAAATCCCAACTTTCTTTTTTAGCGATAATTACTCTATCATTATACTTGAATTTGAAAAAAGATGTCATTATTTCTGTAAAAAGCTTAACAAATTCATTGGAAATGTGTTACAATATTCTGAAAATAAGGAGTGATCGTATGACAATTGATTGGGATAACTTAGGCTTTGATTATATAAGAACACCATTTCGCTACATTTCAACTTGGAAAAATGGCCAATGGGATGAAGGAACGCTAACAGAAGATAATACATTGCATATTCATGAAGGTTCAGCAGCCTTACATTACGGACAGCAATGTTTTGAAGGGCTAAAAGCTTATCGCTGTAAAGATGGATCGATCAATTTATTTAGAGTGGAGGAAAATTCTAAACGAATGAATCGTAGTGCTAAGCGATTATTGATGGCTGAAGTTCCAGAAGCTAAATTTATCCATGCAATTGAAGAAGTGGTAAAAGCGAACGAGGCATTTGTTCCGCCATATGGTAGTGGTGCTACGTTATATATTCGCCCGCTTTTGATCGGTGTTGGAGAAGGAATCGGTGTAAAACCTGCGCCTGAGTATCTATTTACAGTTTTCTGTATGCCTGTAGGTGCTTATTTTAAAGGAGGTTTAACACCAACGAACTTTATCTTTTCCGATTATGATCGTGCTGCACCTCAAGGAACTGGAGCAATTAAAGTTGGTGGAAATTACGCAGCTAGTTTTATGCCTGGCGAAGAAGCCAAGGAAAAACACTTCTCAGATTGTATTTACTTAGATCCCAAAACACATACTAAAATCGAAGAAGTCGGTTCTGCTAATTTCTTTGGAATCACTAAAGATGATCGTTTCATTACACCGTTATCACCTTCAATACTACCAAGTATTACGAAGTATTCGCTACTTTATTTAGCGGAGCATAATCTTGGAATGGAAGCAGCAGAGGAAGATGTTTATATTGATTCTTTAGATCAATTTAAAGAAGCTGGTGCTTGTGGAACGGCTGCAGTCATCTCGCCAATCGGAGGGATTCAAACCTATGATGACTTTCATGTATTTTACAGTGAAACAGAAGTCGGTCCAGTAACACAAAAACTTTATGATGAGTTAACTGGTATTCAGTTTGGAGATGTAGCTGCTCCAGCAGGCTGGATTAGAAATATAAACGTATAACAAATAAAAAAACGTCAAAGCGAACTTTGACGTTTTTTTATTGAGTCAAGACAATTTGGAAAAGCACTCGTATTTTGAATTTAGGTTTAGTATAATAAAAATTAGGGGATTATTTTAATCAATATACTATAAAGAGTTGGGGAGTTTAGATGAAAAAATTTGTTTTGGTTTTTGTATTATTAGCAACGTTGGTTGGCTGTAATAAGCCACTTACGAAAGAAGCAACACTTAAGCGGATGGACGCGAAGGAAGGTAAGATAGACAGCTACTCATTAGATATGGATCTTAGTGTGAAAGTGAGTGCCTTAGGACAAAAAAATGACTCAGCTGTTGAAATGAGTTCAGAAGTCGATCGCAAAAATAATGCGTATAGCATTGATTCAACCAATGCAGATGGAGAAGAACTTGAATTTATCATTAAGGATGGTAAAGCATATTTAGAAGATCGACCTGGCGTTTGGAAGAAAACAGCAAAGGTTGATGCCAAAGAATTTAGCAACCAAGCTGATTATAGTGTGCCATTAGAATTACTTGGGTTAGTATCAGAAGATCTAGGGTTTCAAACGACGGATGATGAATATCATTTCATGTATGATGGTTATGATAAAAAATTATATAAAACATTGAAAAAATATTATAATATTTCATTTACAGGTTTTGACACGGAGGACGATCTGACGATTACAATGAATGTAAGTGTTGATAAAAAAACATTTAACGTAAAAGAAATGGTAACAAAGGTTATCGGTGAAAATAAAAAAGGGAAAGTCATTGTCAGTATTGACTCAGAGTTTGATAATTTCAATACAATTGAAAAAATAGAGTTACCCGAGGAAGATTAATTTTAAACCAATCAAAAAAGAAAACGACGAAGTCATTCGTTGTTTTCTTTTTTTGTACTTAAACAAGAAAAAATAGAAAATAGGACTATTTTTGATTAGAAAGGGAATTAAATGCGTATTACTATTTTAGAAGAATGATCAAGAATAGGAGATGCTCATGAAAAAGAAAGTGTTGTTTACAATTTTAATGATGATTACAATAATATTACCAAGTTTGGCTGTTGGTGCACCAATTAAAGAGCTGCAACGATTTCAAACGGCAGATTCATCAAACTATTTGGAAAATTTCAATGAAGAGATAAGGGAAAATCAACCTGTAAAAGAAGAACAAGCAGTTGAACCGCTCGCCTTAGCTTTAGCTGACAAGACTTTTGAGAAGGGGAATGAGGGAGTGGATACAGCGTTATTTATCAAAAATCAAAGAATAGAAGAATTTATTCAGGTTATTAGTGGTTTTGCTGAAAGGCTTGCATCTAAATATGATTTGTATGCTTCGGTGATGATTGCTCAAGCAATTTTAGAATCAGGAGCTGGCAGTAGTCGTTTATCCGAGGCGCCATTTTACAATTTATTTGGAATTAAAGGGGATTATGAAGGCAGATCAATAGTCATGAAGACGCAAGAAGATGATGGAGAAGGTCATTACTATATCGTTGAGGCACTATTTCGGCAATATCCGTCATATGAAGAATCTTTAGAAGATTATGCACGTTTGTTAAAAGAGGGATTAATTGGAAATTCTGAGTTTTATAAAGGTACTTGGAAAAACGAAACTAACAATTATCAGGAAGCAACTACTTTTTTGACTGGAAAATATGCTACGGATATCCAATATGCTGAAAAATTAAATCAATTGATTACAGTTTATCAATTAACGAATCATGATGAATATAGTAAGGAAGAAGTCAATAAACTACAAAAAGATAAAGGGTTAGCAATTGATAAACTGAAAAAGAGTGAGTACCCTGTAAACATTAATACGCTACGCGAGCTGGCCAATTAGAGTAAACAGTTAGTAAGTCTTATGTTTAACGGAAAGGTAAAAGCTAATCTCATATAATCTACATATTTTGCTTCTGATATTTTAAGGAGTATACTAAAAGTAGTGGTACTTTTTCAAAGAAAGGAATGAAAAAAAGATGTCATTTAAGAAAACAAAAGAGTTAGCGAATGGTTCAATTATTCCGCGTTTAGGTTTAGGGGTCTGGCAAGTGAAGGACGGAGCTGAAGCAGTTGATTCTGTAAAATGGGCTTTGCAAGCTGGTTATCGCTTGATCGATACTGCTGCAGCGTATAAAAATGAAGTCAGTGTTGGTGAAGGGATTCGAGCATCAAGTATTTTAAGAGAAGACATTTTCGTAACAACAAAATTATGGAATGCAGATCAAGGCTATGAGTCAACGCTAAAAGCGTTTGATGAAAGTTTAACAAAACTTGGTTTGGACTATGTTGATCTCTATTTGATCCATTGGCCTGTAGAAGGTAAATATAAGGATTCTTGGCGTGCTATTGAAGAGATCTATCAAAGTGGTCGTGCAAAAGCGATTGGGGTCTCAAACTTCCATGAACATCATCTTAAAGAGTTGTTGAAAGAAGCTAAAGTCGTCCCAATGGTTGATCAGATCGAGATTCATCCTACATTGACACAAGAACCATTACGTAAATTTTTATCAGAGAACAACATCGCAATTGAAGCGTGGTCTCCATTAGGACAAGGAAAAATTTTAGAAAATCCAACGTTAGTTGAGATCGGGAAAAAATACAATAAAACAGCAGCTCAAGTAATCATCCGTTGGCATTTGCAAAGTGATATCATCGTAATTCCAAAATCAGTTCATGAGGAACGGATTAAACAAAACTTTGATGTTTTTGACTTTGAATTAAGTGAAGCAGATATGGAACGAATCAACAACCTGAATACAAATGAGCGTTTAGGTCCTGATCCAGATAATTTTGATTTCTAAATCAAAATAGACTAATTAAAAAGTACGGTAGAAGATCGATAGTTGTCGACTTCTTACCGTACTTTATTTTTATAATTGATTTACAAAATAGTCGAATAATTTAAATTCCTTAGAATCAACTTCATAGCGAAGCTCCGGGTGCCATTGAACGCCTAACAATCGTTGGCTCGCATCGATCGCTTCAATGCCTTCTACGATCCCATCTGCCGATTTTGCAGTGATTTTTAGAGACGATGCCAACGTGTTGATTGCTTGATGATGATAAGAATTGACGCGGTATGTTTGTCCAAATACTTGATACAGAGTGCTGTCTTTTTCAATTTGAATACTGTGAGTTGCGAATTGTGGTTGTGTAGGTTGCTGACCATGTTTTATAGTCCAGTCAGTGTATAACGATAAATCTTGATATAAAGTACCGCCTAGCGCAACATTGATTAATTGCATGCCGCGGCAAACGGCAAAAATCGGTTTATGTTGTTTGATCGCTTCTTTGATTAAAGCCAATTCAAAGAGATCACGATTTCGATTTGTTTCTTCAAGTTTAGGATGTGGCTCTTCTCCAAAGAAATCAGGAGAAATATCTTGTCCCCCTGCTAACAATAATTTGTCGATTTTAGAAATATAGGCAGCTGCAGTTTCCTCTGCACCAATAGGTAAAACGATAGGTAATCCGCCTGCATTTTGAACAGCTGTCACAAATCCTTGTGGTGTATAACTCACATGGTTTCCGTTAAATACATCAACCGATTGAATAATTTGATTTCCAGCAATACCGATAGTTGTTGTCATTTGATCACGTCCTCAATTAATATGTAGAATAACAGTGTATCACTTTTTCAAAAAATAAGGTTACAAATCAACTTTAAATCAGTTGCAACTAGTTAAGTACGATAATTAGTCAAAAAGAAACAGCTACTCACACCTTAGGTAAGACCTAAAAAGTAAGTAACTGTTTTTAGACTAGCGAGTACGAATAACTTCGATTTTGTAGCCATCTGGATCAGTAATAAAATAATATGATGGCGGAGTTCCTGGTAAACCTTTCATATCTGTAACAGTGAAACCAGCATTTTTTTGTTCTTCATGTAGCTTCTCAATTTCATCTGTGCTAATAGCGATATGACCGTAACCGTCTCCTAAATTGTACGCTTCATGATCATAATTATACGTTAGCTCTAGTTCATAACCGTCACCAGGTAAAGTTAGGTAAACTAAAGTAAATTTATGTTCTGGAAAATCACGACGACGGCTTTCTTCAAAATTGAATGCTTTTTGATAAAACTCCAACGACGCTTCTAAATCTTTGACACGAACACAAGTGTGAGCCATTTTCATATGAGTTATCTTCCTTTCACAAATGGATAATTATCGCAGATCATTACAAAAATCTGCAGATATTTTTATAGTAGCATAGACTTTATGGAAAATGTGAGTAAAACGATAAGATAATACTTGTTCATGAGAAAATTCTCATGTAAAATTAGGTTAAACGATAAGGGAGTTGTTTTTATGGAAACACCGTCATTCGGTGAAAAATCGGAAACAATAGTATATCAAAAAAGGCTGGGTGCTTATATTATTGTATCAAGAAGTAATGGTGCAGAAATAGTCTTAGTTCAAGCACCAAATGGAGCTTATTTTTTACCGGGCGGCGAAATTGAACCAGGCGAAACAAAAGAAGTAGCGATTCATCGTGAAATGCTCGAAGAACTAGGGGTAGAAGTGGTGATTGGTGATTATCTGGGACAAGCAGACGAATACTTCCATTCAAGACATAGAAGTACCGATTATTATAATCCAGGTTATTTTTTTGTTGCAGATAGCTGGAAACAAGTATGTGAACCACTGGAGAAAACCAACACAATCAGTTGGGTATCCGTGGAGCAAGGAATTGAGTTGCTAAAGCGCGGTAGTCATAAATGGGCTGTGCGACAATGGCAAGCATGGCAACAAAAATAAGAAAATAGAGTTAAGAAAGCAAATCGAGGCTGATTTGTTTTCTTTTTTTTTGAAAATGAAAACAATTATGGAAAAATCATGAGAAAATACAATCGATTTCTTGAATTTAAACGATTCGGTTCAATTATTGTTTATAAGAAATCTATTTATTGAAATGAATAAGTCGATCAAGAAACCGTTTGATCGAGATATATGACATTTGATGAATCCTTTTTATCAGATAGCTGATTTTGTTGAACTTCCTTGATTTTCAAGACCACTCTTTGTTTCAGAGGTAAACAAAATAAGGAATCAAAAGAGATTGAAACCCTTTCATAAACAGCTTATATTGAAAAGGAACCAATAAGTCGTACGCTTGGTGAATTTCAAAAGGGGTGTTGCATATTGTTAAGTGAGATGATAAAACCAGAATTTATTCAGCTAGATGTTGAAGCGCTAGATTGGGAGGATGCGATTAGAAGATCTGCCAAACCTTTACTCAATGGAGGGAAAATCACAGCTGACTATATCGAAAAAATTATTGAAACAACACAAACGCTTGGACCTTACATTGTAGTCACAAAACATGTTGCACTACCTCATGCGCCTACACAATGTGGTGCACTTGATTTAGCAATGGGAATTACAACGTTAAAAAATCCTGTTGTGTCTGGTAATGAAAGTAATGATCCTGTTAAGTATCTTTTTTGCATGAGCGCTAAAGATAGTGAGACGCATCTAGAGTCAATGGCAGAGCTAGTTAATTTATTAAGTGATCAACGTTTTTATCAGATTTTAGACACAGCGGAAAAACCAATGGATATTTTAGACTATATCATTAAAACAGAATAGGAGATGAGACGTATGCATAAAGCACTTGTAGCATGTAGAGCAGGAGTAGGTTCAAGTTTGATGTTAAAAATAAAAACAGAGCAGGTCATCAAAGAAAATGGATTTCCAATCCAAGTTGAGCATTCCTCATTAGATGCAGTATCTGGATTTGACGGTGACTTATTGATTACTTTAGCGGATGTTGCTAAGGAGTTAGAAACACAGGGGTTAAAACAAACAATCATTGGCATCAATAACATAGTAGATAAAGTTGAGATTAAAAGTAAATTAAGTCATTTTTTGACTAGCTGACACCGCTTTACACATAAGGAGATGAAAAAAAGTGGATTTTATTATTAGTTTTTTAAGTACACCAGCAATTTTGCTTGGTATTGTTGCCTTTGTTGGACTTGTCGCTCAAAAGAAGACAGGAACAGAAATTTTAACTGGAACCTTTAAAACGATTATCGGCTTTATGGTTTTTAGTGCGGGTGGCGCATTGATGACAGGTGCTTTGCAAAATTTCAATAAACTGTTTCAAACAGGGTTCAATATTGTCGGCGTTGTTGCTTCACCTGAGGCTGCAACTGCTATGGCACAAGAGCAATACGCTTTGGTGACATCTTGTACGTTGATTTTAGGATTTGTAATGAACTTAATTTTTGCGCGGATCACACCAATGAAAAATATCTTTTTTACAACGGGTCATAGTTTATTTTTCGCCTGTGTTCTGTCTTTGATCATCAAATCCCACGGCATTTCAGATGTTGCAGCAATTATTATTGGCGGAACGATCTTAGGATTTTGTTCAGCAGCGTTGCCTCAGCTATGTCAACCATTTATGCGAAAAATTACTGGGAGTGATGATGTTGCGATCGGCCATTTTAATATGCTTGGTTACTCATTGTCAGGCTATATTGGTAAACTGTTTAGTAAACATGAAGATAAAAGTACAGAACATATCAATTTTCCTAAATGGCTCTCTTTTTTCAGAGACTTTTTAATGGGTGTTGCAGTGATTATGTTGATTCTATTTTATGTATCCGCTTTAAAAGCTGGTCGTGATGTTACACAGGAATTGGCTGGAACTACTCACTGGTTAGTTTTCCCAATGATTCAAGCATTTACATTTACTGCAGGAATGTCAATTTTAATGACAGGTGTCCGGATGTTCTTAGCGGAAATTACAGCAGCGTTCGTTTCAATATCAGAGAAATTTATTCCAAATTCTCGTCCAGCTCTTGATGTACCAACGGTTTTCCCATATGCTCCAACAGCCGTAATCGTAGGTTTTCTGTCAGCGTACGCTGCCGGACTCGTTGGTGTAGCAATCATGGTGATTTTTAAATTCCCAATTGTGATTATTCCAGCAGCTCACATTTGCTTTTTCTCTGGAGGAACGGCTGGTGTTTTTGGAAACTCGACTGGCGGCTGGCGTGGTGCTGTTGCAGGATCATTTATTGTTGGGTTATTACTAGCATTTTTGCCAACGATTCTTTATCCGGTTTATGGCAGCATGGGCTTGGAAGGCTCGACTTTCCCTAATATTGATTACAATGTAATCGGTATTTTTATTGAAAAAGTATTAAATCTATTTTCTTAATTGAATAGATTGGAGGTTGAGATAAAATGGAAACACAAGAAACAGATCAAGTATTGCTTCGCTTTTTTGAAACTACATCTGGAGAAATCAATAAATTTATTCAAACAATATCAGTAGAATCTTTAATTGAAGCAAAGGAATTGATTCTTTCTTCAGAAAAACAAGGAGGGCGAGTCCACGTGACGGGGATCGGTAAGCCTGGCCATGTCGCTGAATACATTGCATCACTATTATCATCTACAGGCACACCAGCTTATTTTTTAGATGGTACAGAAGCGATCCATGGCTCTGCGGGACAAGTTCGATCTGGCGACATTGTACTTTCAATTTCAAATAGTGGTGAAACAGCTGAACTCAAAAAAACTGTTCAAACACTTAAAAATAATGGCGCTAAAATTATTTCTATTACAGGCAAAAAGAATTCTTGGCTTTCAAAAAATAGTGACTGCTTTTTGTTTGCTGGTGTAGAGCAAGAGGGCGATCCTTTAAATAAGCCACCTCGAGCTTCTATTTTGGTAGAAGTACTACTCCTTCAAGCGTTAAGCGTCTTATTACAGCAGGAAAAGGGGATCACCAATACAGAATACGTGAAGTGGCATCCAGGAGGAACTTTAGGGCAAAGTATTTTAACCTAGTAAAGAAAGGACGAACGATAATGAAAGCAGAAGGAATCATTACGGCGATGGTCACTCCCTTAGATAAGACGAATAAAATAGATGCTAGTGCCACCAAACAATTAGTTAATCGTTTGATCAATAAAAAAGTAAATGGTCTGTTTATCCTTGGAACGAATGGGGAATTTCATGTCTTAAGTGATTTAGAAAAGTTGCGGTTTGCTGAAATAGTGATTGCCGAGACTCGTGGTAGACTCCCTGTTTATGTAGGGACAGGAGGAAACAGTACGGACCAAGTCATTTCTTTATCCAAAGAAATGACAAGTCTTGGTGCAGATGCGCTATCTGTGATTACGCCATACTTTGTAGCGCCAACGGAAGTGGAATTGATCCAACATTATTTAACAATTGCCGAAGCGAATATCGCACCTATTTTACTCTATAATATACCTAAAAATACTGGAACGAATATTAGCCAACATGTAGTTGAGATGGTCGCTGGGCATCCAAATATTATCGGTATCAAAGATAGCAGCGGGAATATCGAAATGATCAAAGAATACTTAGCGATAGCTAAAAACCATGATTTTTCGGTTTTATCGGGATCTGATTCTTTGATATTATCTGGTTTAAAAGCTGGAGCTACAGGAGCCATTGCGGCTACTTCCAATGTTTTAACTAAAATCGATGTGGCTATTTATCGTCACTGGTTAGAAGGTGAAATAGAAAAAGCACAGGTGATGCAGGATAGTATAGAAGAATTTCGACGTATTTTAAAGCTAGGAACGATTCCATCGGTGTTAAAAGCTGCTATCTGTCATCAAGGTATCGCAGTTGGAACAGCACGCTTACCAGTTCAACCGCTGAGTGTCGAAGCATTATCTGAAGTAACACAGGTTATGGATCATTACACAGAAAAATTTGGATCGTTATAGAGGAGGGCCAACCATGTTCCGAACAAATATATTAAATCGAATCGAAGCAACAAAGATTATGGCGATTGTCAGAGTAGAAACGCTAAAAAGAGCAATAGAAATTGCAGATGGCTGTCTAGCAGGTGGCGTAGATTGTCTAGAAATCAGCTATACATTACCAAATGCTGGTGAAATGATTAAACAGTTGAATGAACAATACCAAGAGAAATTATTGGTCGGTGCTGGAACTGTGTTAGATAGCGAAACGGCTAGATTGGCAATTTTAGCAGGAGCAAAATTCATTATTGCGCCAAACTATAATGAATCTGTTTGTAAACTTTGCAACCGATATCAAATTCCCTATATGCCAGGCTGTACTAGCGTAACGGAAATGCTGACGGCAATTGAAGCTGGCGCAGCAATGGTCAAAGCATTCCCAATTTCAAGCTACTATGGTCCGACCGTGATAGCAACATTAAAAACACCAACACCCTATCTGCCAATCATGTCATCTGGCGGTGCTAATTTAACGAATATTCATGAGTGGTTAGAAAGTGGCGTGGATTGTATAGGGGTTGGCAGTCTTTTGACGAAAGGCACTCAAGAAGAGATCATGGAGAATGCTAAACAACTAAAACAAGCTGTCATTAAACACAGAACACAAAAAGATTAGAGCTACTATTAAAAAAGTTGCTTTTGGAGGAGGGGATTGAATGACTGATGAGCGATCCAGAAAACTAATGAAACGTTTGATCGAACGTTCGATACATGAAATAAATGAATTAGCTACACAAACTGGTTTAACTAAAAGACAATTAGAATATTCGTTGGAAAAAATCAATGAATTGCTTGCATTAGAAACCGAAGCCAAATTAGTGATCGAAAATAATCGGATCATTTTAACCAACCAACTCCGAGAGCATTTTATTGCAATACTTTCAGACAAGACATATGCTAAAGGGTATTTGATGAATGCTTTTGAACGATCAAAATATCTGTATTTATTACTATTTTATTATGCAGATGAGTATCTTTCAATCAATCATTTTATCGAAGAACTCGGAGTTGGCAAGACAACGATCGTTAATGATCTGAAAAATTTAACAGTTGAGTTGGAAAGTAAAAATATTCAACTTGTTTATACAAGAAAAGATGGTTATCGATTATCAGGAAATGAAGAGCACATTCGCTATCATTTGATGAAAATGATTATTTTAGATTCAACTGAAAATAACACGGTCTTTATCTATGATCAGTTTATCGAAAAACATCACATTGAAACAGTCGAAGCAACGAAGCAACTGATTGAAGAATATACAACACAATATGGTCTTTCATTTGTAGAAAATCGCTTGATCGAATTTTTATATACATTTATTTTTCTAAAGAAACGACTACTGACAACCACAACTGTTTTTAATGACAAATTCCAATTGAATGCTTTGATTGCTATGAAGGAATATCAATTTTCCAAAAGTATTTTGGCCCAATCTGGCATTGAGGATGAGTCCGCTTATTTGTATCTTTGTGCGTGGATTTTAGGCTTGTCTGTTGGGCGTCCGAATGACTCTACTAAGGATTATGAAACGATTCTGGAACTTGTTAAGCGGATTATTTTACGTTTTGAAGCGATATCGGGTATTCGTTTTAATAATCAAGAGTTAGTAGTTCGCCAACTATATGCTCATCTGAGGCCAGCGTATTACCGTTTATTTTTTAAGCTGCCGATTGTTAATCCGTTACATAATCGGATCAAAGATGAATATCATGAATTATTCAATATTGTTGAGGAAACATTAAAACCGATTGCTTCATTATTTGAACATCCGATTCCTGAAGACGAGGTTGCTTTTTTAACCATGCATTTTGCTTCTTTATGTTCAAATTTCGATGAATACACGACTTCTCAAAAGGTCGCGTTGATCATTTGTCCAAATGGGATAGGGAGTTCATCAATTGTGTACACAGAGCTGAAATCTCTGTTTCCAGAGCTATCCTTTTTAGGCCCAGTCGAAACGAATGAGATTGAACGTCTGTCAGACTCTTATGATTTGATTTTTTCGACTGTTCCAAATATTCGACTTTTTTATACGAAGAAGCCTGTATATATTGTTAGTCCGATCATGAATACACAAGAAAAATATCGCTTGATCAGTGATGTATACACGCAAATCGGTAATTTTAATTTTAAGTTGCCAAGTGTTGGGAAAATTATGGAAATCATTCAACGACATACGGCTGTATTAGAAGGCTCTGCGCTAGAAAAAGAGTTATATGAGTACTTGATCAACCAAGATGAGCCGAGCCAATTGGATGATGGTGGTCCAAGTTTGTTTGAAATAACAGCTCCTGAATTGATTCAGTTAAATATACCTGCAAAAAACTGGGAAGAAGCGATTCGTTTTTCAGCAGCATCATTATTGAAAGAAGGACGGATTACCCGAAACTATATTGACACCATAATCGAAACTGCAAAAAAAGAAGGACCTTATATGGTGATATCTAAACATGTGGCGTTACCCCATGCTAGACCGATAGAT
This sequence comes from Noctuana haematospila, assembly GCA_018231265.1. Lineage (NCBI taxonomy): Eukaryota > Metazoa > Arthropoda > Insecta > Lepidoptera > Hesperiidae > Noctuana > Noctuana haematospila. Next base: position 8,295 of record DWQL01000034.1, on the reverse strand, counting down.
GGTGTTGAGCAGTTAGGGATGAGTATCAGTGTCCTAAAACAGCCGATTCTATTCGGCAGTAAGGAAAATGATCCAGTCAAATATATATTTTGTTTAGCTGCTACAGAAAATAATCGACATTTAAACGCAATGGCGGAATTAGTTAATTTATTAGATGATCCTCAATTTTATTCTTTACTTGATACATGTCAAGATCCCTACGAGGTTTATCAATATCTAACTCAGAAGAAACGATCCTTAGTAGAAAACAACTAAGATGGCTACTAAAAAAAGCAGTTTGCAAAATAACTGCAAGCTGCTTTTTAATTTGAATCAACGATGAGGTCGAGACAGAAGGGGGTATTCCGAGAATCAATTAGGGACTGTGTACCATGCTCGTACCTCGCTGTGTTTATAGCAATAAGACTATTACATATATTTTAGCAAAATTTCTGCAACACCGTCTTCATCATTACTTGTTGTTTGAATATCGGCTGCTTGCTTTACACTTTCAGTTGCATTGCCCATCGCAACACCAATACCAGCATACTCAATCATAGATAGATCATTTTCGTTATCACCAATCGCCATTGTTTCTGCTTGAGTAATCCCTAAATGTTCTGCAAGTTTTGCTAATGCATTGCCTTTGCTTGCTTCTTTATTTAAGATTTCATAGTAAAATTCAGTACTTTTGACGGTTGTATACTTATCGACAAACGTTTCAGGTAACTGCTTGATTGCCTTATCTAAAATAGCTGGTTCATCAATCATCATCATTTTAATGATCGACATATCTGATGTCATTTCTTCAACGGTTCGGTATTTAAGTGGCATATCTACTAGATAGGCTTCGTGTACTGTGTATTTACCAATATCACGATTGGCGGTGTAGATTGCTTGGTCATCAATCGTGTGCAAATGGACACCTACTTTGCGTGACATCGCTTCGATTTCTAAAAAGTCATCATGGCTTAAGCCATACTGAGAGATGATTTCATTTGATTTTGTTGCTTGGACTAGAGAACCATTGTAAGTAATCACGTAATCATTATCACCATACAAATCTAATTCGGCTAATTGCTCTTTAACGCCGGGTAAAGGTCGTCCCGTGCATAAAACAATATACATGCCATTTTCGTTAGCTTTTTGCAGTGTCTCTTTCACCTTAGGACTGATTTTCCGGTTTGAATCTAGTAATGTTCCATCAATATCGATTGCAACTAATTTGACTGTCATAACTTCCTCCTGTAATAATTTCTTATTTTTTCCCTTCAACTAATGCACCATTGTGAATATAGGCAGCAAATTCACGATAAGTATCATCAAATAAATCATAATGTTGTTGTCTTTTAGGGTCAATCATTTCTTTTGGGAAATAAAAGCGTTCATCGATCTGCGTTTGACCTGCAAGCGCTGCGACTAAGTGACTGATTTTAGATAATTCAATTAAGGTACCATCTTTTTGCATGATTTCAATTTGTGTACGATGGCTATTTTTTTCTGGACGATAAAAGTCGTACGGTAGATCATAGCTTGAATTGATAGCAGTATAATATTTGGGATTATAACCGACCTTCTCGATCAAGGCTTGCAGGTGACGTATCGTCACAGAATCTTGATCGCCAGAAAACGTGACTGATTTTAGCGGTTTACGGATCAAGAAACGATTAGCCAAATCATTCAGAATTGGATCTGGTAAAGAAGTCCATTGCGTAAAGTAAGTGTTCAAGACACCATCATCTAATTTTAAATATTCTTGCAAAGAAAAATTTCCCTTAAAAAAAGGGACCAAAAGTTGGGAATGCAGTTGATAGTCTTCAGGCTGTTGTTCATACAATTCCTTAGCACGATGAAGTAAATGATCTAAAATAACTTCCATTCCTCTGGAAACAGGGTGGAAATAGACCTGAACATACATTTGATAGCGACTGACAATATAGTCTTCAACCGCATGCATACCGTTCATGGCAAATGCCAGGCCATCTTTATAAGGGCGAATCACTCGTAAAATCCTTGTCAGGTCAAATGTTCCATATTCAGTTCCAGTAAAATAAGCATCTCGCAATAAGTAATCCATCCGATCGGCATCGATTTGACTAGAAATCATTTGAACAACTTGGGGATTCGGATATTTTTTAGTAATGACACTAGCCACTTTGTTTGGAAAATCAGCCGAAACACGATTCAATATTTGAAAAACTTCTGTTTCTGGTGAAGTAATGATTTCTACTGTGATCGCTTCATGATCCGTATTGAAGATATGTTCAAACGTATGAGAGTACGGGCCGTGACCGACATCGTGAAGTAAAGCAGCACAAAGCGTCACTAACCGTTCATTATCATCCCAACCATCCGATCCTATTCGCTCAGATGAATAATTACGTTGAAAAATATCACAAATACGGCGAGTAATTTCGTAGACGCCTAGAGAATGAGCAAAACGACTGTGTTCTGCGCCATGAAAGGTAAAAGAAGAGGTACCTAATTGTTTGATTCTCCGCAAACGTTGGACTTCTGCAGAATTGATTAGATCTAAGATAACTTGGTGTTGGACATGAATATAGTTATGGACTGGGTCTCTAAAAACTTTTTCGATTGGTAAAATTTGATATTTATATGGCGTTGGCATATTTTCACTCCTTATCGCTGGTCAGTCCAATAATTGGTTTCGCTGTTGCATTTTATTCATTTGTTTGCTGATTTCAGAAGTAAACCATTCAGATGTGAATAGTGTTGGTAGTGTTTGGTTATCAAATACGTTTGGTTTATTCTCAGCTAAGACAGCAAGCAATCGTTGTTTCACTTCTTGAACAGTTAGTGTTTTATGAAGCAAGTCTTCTAAATTTGCCATCACAGTTGGATCAACTGGAGGGTAGCCATTTTTACCAAAACTTTCAGGCAAACTGGCTTTATAAAAACGGCGAACACTTTCCCCACGCTTTTGTTGGTTACCATTGACACTGATATATAACATAATCGCCGTGCCATCTTTTACTCTTCGTTGAGCTGTCCCAGCAAATTTTTTACCGTTGATGCTCAAATCAAATGTACCAGGACAGTAAGACTCGCTGATTTCAAAAGCCTCAATAGAATGGTCAGAATCTTCAAAAGCCAATTTGATCCAGTTCCACATAAGGGTATAGGCTTCATCAATGCTCATTTTTTTATTCGTAGGATTTGGTAGTATTAGTGAAACATTTAAAACACCCTCATCTGCAATGACACCTAAGCCGCCAGCATTTCTGATTACAACGTTATAGCCATCCTGTTTCAACGCAGTCAATCCACTGTTCAAATCAGCAACTCGAGTATCTTTCATACCAAGAATCATCGCTTGATCAAGTTGCCAAAAATGAATGATCGGCTGCTGATTGATCCCAGAGAATGTAGTTAAAACATCAGTCAAGGCAAAAGGTAGAAAATAATCTGGTTTCATCAATAATTCTTGATCATATAAAAAGACTGTATTGGTTGTGAATAATTCATTTAAATTAGTCATCTTGATTTTCATCCTGTTTTACGCGAGAAACGTAATCTTTCACTTCTTTATTCATTTGATTATATTCATTTGTAAAGCGCATTGGTTTACTAATGATCCGCATCGGCATAGTAGCTAAAAATTTACTGAAGTCTTGTCTAGCTTCTTCGGTTAAGCGCCCTGGCTTAGAAACTAAGCGTTCATATAAATAATGATAAAATTGATTCATTGCATCAATATCGATACTCATTTGGTTGTGACACTCAGTACATTCGATACTAGAAATGATCTCATTCATATATTGAATGTCATGGAGCGTTTCTTTTTGGCAATGCATACAAAATAACATCGCTTCTTCATCATGAAATAACATTTGTCTCCACCTCCATGTTCTATTATATACGATTTAAACCAAAAATCATGCAAATCTGAGCAGAAATGACTTGGAAAAGAGAGAATTTTTAAGGAAAACCAAAAATTGACGAGAAAATCTTGCTATCGCTTAAAGAAAACTATAGAATGTTTACATATGATTCGGGAGGGAACAATTGTAAAAAGGAGCGAGAAAATGAAACAAGTAACTGTAAAAGAGGAGCCAACCACATCAATTGATGAGCTAGAGGCATTAAAGAAAATGTGGCAAATACGAATTTTTGAAGAAACGCTTCAAGAACTTTTTGATGCTGGGGAACTATACGGAACGATGCATTTGTGTATCGGACAAGAAGCAACGGCAGTTGGTGGCGCAAGTCTCTTAAACGAAAGCGACTGGATCGTTTCCACGCATAGAAATCACGGCCATTGCATCGCTAAAGGGACAGATATTAGAAGTATGTTTGCTGAGATGCTGGGGAAAAAAACAGGGACAAATGAAGGCAAAGGCGGCAGCATGCATATTGCAGATCTTGCAGTAGGAAATCTAGGCTCAAATGGTATCGTGGGCGCAGGCTTTCCTATTGCGGCAGGGGCAGCTTTGAGTGCCCAAATGCAGGGAACAAAACAAGTTGTCCTTTGCTATGCTGGAGATGGCGCGACCAATGAGGGTAGTTTTCACGAAGCTTTAAACTTGGCCTCTATTTGGCAATTACCAGTTATTTATTTCATTGAAAATAATCAATATGGAATGAGTAGTTCGATTGAACAAATGGTCAACATAGAGAAATTGTCTGAGCGTGGGAAAAGCTACGGTATCGAAGGTATAACGATTGATGGCAACGATCTATCAGTTGTCTCAAATACTGTTTCTAAAGCAGTGAAGAAAGCCAGAAACGGTGGTGGACCGACACTAATCGAAGCGTTGACCTATCGCCACAAAGGTCATTCAAAATCAGATAAGTTGAAGTACCGATCAGAGGATGAGTGTCGTCAGTGGCAAGAACACAATGACCCTATTTTACGCTTAGAAAAAAAACTGCTTGAACATAATGAAATTACAAGCAAGGGAATCAGACAGTTAGAACAATCGATCCGACAAGAAATGGCTGATTTAGTCGCCTCAGTAAAATTAGATGATGAGCCCACGAAAGCAGATTTATGGACTCATGTTTATGCGGAGGAAAAAATATGAGAACAGTCACGTATTTACAAGCAATCAATGAAGCACTAGATGAAGCGTTGGCACAAGATGAGCAAGTGTTTCTTTTAGGTGAAGATATTGGGGTATATGGTGGCGGCTTTGGTGCCACCAGCGGACTTCAAGAAAAATATGGAAAACAACGTGTTCGTGATACACCGATCTCTGAGAGTGCTATTGCAGGTGCTGCGGTAGGCGCGGCTATGACCGGTATGCGTCCCATAATGGAATTACAATTTTCTGATTTTATTACTGTGGCAATGGATCAGTTGGTCAATCAAGCAGCGAAAATCCATTATATGTACGGTGGAAAAGCGAATGTTCCCCTTGTAATGCGGACAGCAGCTGGATCAGGTACAGGAGCTGCGGCTCAACACTCTCAAAGCTTGGAAAATTGGATGGCACATATTCCAGGCTTGAAAGTAATCCAACCAACTACGCCCTACGATGCAAAAGGCTTGCTTCACGCTGCAATAAAAGACAATAACCCTGTTATGTTTTATGAACACAAACTATTATATCAAACGGAGGGCGTCGTACCAGCAGAATCTTACACGACACCAATCGGTGTGGCTGATGTTAAACGAGTAGGGAATGATGTTACGATTATTGCGACAGGGATCATGGTCAGTAAATCTTTAGCCGCTGCTGAAATCGTAAAAGAAAAAGGAATTTCAGTGGAAGTCATTGATCCAAGAACTTTGGTTCCCTTAGATAAAGAAACACTATTAACTTCAGTCGAAAAAACGAATCGAGTAATCATCGCAACAGAAGCAGTTAAAAATAGCGGATTTAGTGGTGAACTAGTTTCAATCATCGCCGAGTCTAAAATCAGTCTGAAGTTGAAAGCACCAATCGTCCGATTAGGCGGGGAATTTGTACCAATGCCTGCTCAAATAACGTTAGAGGCCCATGCAATACCTCAAATCGATTCGTTAGTTCAAGCCGTCGAACAACTAATGAAAGAGGTTGACAATTAACGATGAAAATTAGTGAAGATCGTAGAAAAATGTTGAAAATCGTCACGATGTATTACGAGCAAGGGTTGACACAAGCCATAATTGCTAAAAAAATGGGGATCTCTCGACCAGTTATATCAAAAATTTTACAACAGGCAAAAGAATCAGGGGTTGTTTCCATTTCAATCAAGGATGAATCTGCATATGCGGTTGAGTTAGGGTTGCGTCTTGAGCAAAAATACCAACTTGATGACGTAATCGTAGTTCCTACAAATGAACAAAAACAAAGTCAATCAGTCAAAAAAGAGGTCAGCCGAATTGCGGCATTTTATCTTAAAGAACGATTGAATGTCGAGATGAACATCGGTTTATCATGGGGTACAACACTAGCAGATATGATTGATGAGATGCCCTATTCTTCATTTCCAACGATCAACATTGCTCCTTTAGTCGGTGGTGTCTCTAGTGAGCATCTTTACTTTGATACAAACCATTTAGTTTTCAGATTAGCTGAAAAGCTCAATAGTCGTTGCCAGTATTTTTATGCCCCAGCATTAGCTGAAAGTATTGAATTGGCTACAGTTTTAAATAAGTCTCAATTGGTTAGTAAAGCTCTGGAGCAAGCAAAGCATGTTGACTTTGCGATTATCGGCGTAGGAAATCCAAACGAAAGCTCTACTTGGAAACGACTTGGATATATCGAAGCAAATGAATTACAGATTATTAAAGAAACAGGGGTCAAAGGGGATGCTGTAGCATCCTTATTTGACAAAAATGGCCAAACAGTCAACAATGAAATAAGCCAGCGAATGTTAGGCATTAAGGTAGAGGATTTAGTCAACATACCAGATGTAATGGTGATTGGCTGCGGTGAGGAAAAAGCAGAGGGCATCAAACCATTATTGATTGGGCGCTGTTGTTCTATTTTAGTTATTGATCAAACGATTGCGGAAGCTTTGGCTTGAAATCGTGCGGAAAAAGGATAGAATGTACTAAGGATAAAAGTGTTATGGTTCATTTTTCCTATTTTCCTGTCAGAGCTGGATGAGCCCGCTACGCTTTTAACTCTATCTAGCTTCACGGACTAGTCTCTCGGAAAAAAGATAAATCATGAATGAGGTAAAAAACATCTCAGTCATGATTTCCTATTTTTCAGTCGAGTCAGAACGAGTCCGCTATGCTTTTAATTCTATCTAGGTTTATAGGCTAAACTTTCGGAAAAAAGACAAAAATGAAGTGTGACCAAAAGCGTCACAATTCATTTTTCCTATTTTTCTGTCAAGTCTAAACGAGCCTATTCACCTTTTAACTTAAGGAGAGTGTTCTAATGGATTTATCACAAGGAACGCCAGTATCTATTCAATTGAAAACAGTTGTGGATCAAGCTGGTGAGAAAAAGAATTTTTATTTTGATTTAGAAGGTCAAATCGTAAAGATTGGCGATACTTTGTATATTCGCTACAAAGAGGAACAGGAAGAGGGCGAACCTGTACCTGTAACAATCAAAGTTGAGCCAGACGGTAAGATTCAATTGATTCGGGCAGGTGGTCTGAGAATGCGTTTGAAATTTGCTTATCAGGAACGTTTGGAAACGAGCTATAAAACACCTTATGGGCTATTCCAAATCACGACTTTTACCCGTAATTTACGTTTTAGTTTGAAAGATCAGCCAGTTGCTGGTAGTATTTTGATTGATTATGATTTATACTCTCAGGCAGAAAAAATAGGGGAATATCATTTAGAACTAGAATTTACTACTTAATTATGCAATAATCAATTGATTTTTTCTTCATGTTTTTGTATGATAAGGAGTAGACTGTGAAAGGACGTGTACCGTTTGGAAATTAATGTATTTGACGGGTTGAACAAAGATGAATTATCCATGATCGAAGTTGCGCACGCAATTTTAGAACAACGTGAAGATGTGATGGACTTCTCTGATTTAGTAAACCAAATTCAAAACTATCTTGGAAAATCTGACAGCGAAATTCGTGACTCTTTAGCACAATTTTATACTGACTTAAATATTGATGGCAGTTTTATCTCTCTTGGAGATAACCGTTGGGGCTTGCGCTCATGGTATCCAATTGATTCTATCGACGAAGAAGTAACACATGGTTTGGATGAAGATGAAGAAGACAAACCTCGCCGTAGAAAACGTAAGAAAGTCAACGCCTTTATTATTGATGCCAATGATGAAGATGTGATCGACTACAACGATGATGATCCGGAAGATGCTGAATTAACGGATGAAGACGATGACGATATTCTTTATGATGATGACGACGATGAAGAAGATGAAGAGA
>DWQL01000033.1:0-29624 GCA_018231265.1 Noctuana haematospila | reverse complement strand
AGCTATGTTACTGGACAAGTCTACTCCATCACAGGTGGTAGTTTCTTTGCTTAATTGATTTTAGTATTTAAGGAGATGGGTCACAATGCCTTGGGATTTAAAGGATTATCCAAGTTCATTTAAAAACTTTGAACCTTTGTTAAAAAAGAAGGCCATTGAAATTGCCAACGCGTTAGTCAGTGAAGGGTATCCAGATGACAGGGCGATCCCAATTGCGATTTCTCAATCTAAGAAGTGGCTAGATGAAGCAACCGACACTGAAAAAGCCGCTTTTAAGAAAGCGACTGACCCTAAAAAGACAGACAAACACAGTACTAGAAAAATCAATACAGATTTGCTGTATAATGATGTCTTAGTTTACTATCAAGAAAATCGTTGGTATGTTCAGACAAAACATGCTAAAAAAGCAGTTGATTCATTTGAGACGAAAGAACAAGCAATGGAAAGAGCCAAAGAAATCGCTAAGAACAAAGACTCAAATGTTATCGCCTATAAAAAGGACGATGTACCTGATAGCTAACGATGAACCGAAGTTGGGTCAGAAGTGTTTAACTCCGAGAAAAAAGAAGCCTTCAAATCTTAGTGCTTTAGCACTTAGAGTTTGATGTGATCGAAGCGAAGCGTAGTAGTTACTTCTGATTCCGCCATTTATTCGGTTTCCAGGTGTCTGGGATATGACTCAATGAGTTATGTCCCAGACACTTTTTTTCTATTTCGCTAAAAAGAAAAACTATGTTAGAATAATCTGCAAAACTATGCTAAAAGAAAAGGGGAAAATCAATGGCTATTTTTTTAGAGATGCCCACACTGAACCCTGAGTTTCCTTTCCGAATTATTTTAAATGATGGGAATATTTTAACCACGCCTCATTGGCATCGAGAAATAGAGCTGATTTATGTGGCAAAAGGCAGCATCCATTTAGGTATCAATGATCAACCGTATAGCTTATCAGAAGGAGAAATCGTGTTGATCAATGGTGGTGATATTCATTACGTTTTAGCCTCTCCAGGAAGCGAACGAATCGTTTTTCAATTTGATCTAACTTTTTTTACTGGTTTAAATACAGATGGGCTTAATTTGACTCAATTTTTTGAAGCAGTTGAGCCGTTAAGTCCAAAGTTGTACCGTGAAAAAGAAGCTGTAGTCAGAGAAATTTTGCTAGAAATGTACCATGAAGAGCAGCAAAAGGAGGCAGGATTTCACTATCAACTAAAAGCCGATTTACTGAAGCTGTTTGTTTATCTTTTTCGAAATATTCCAAAGAAAAAAGGAATTCATACAAGTCATGAAAAAGTGCAGAGTAAAGATATTTTAGAAAAATTAGATCAAGTGTTTAGATATGTTGAACAAAATTACACCACGAAAATCACGTTAGAAGAAGTGGCCAATTCCATCGGTTACAGTCAATTTTATTTCACTAAATTTTTTAAACGAAATACGGGAAAAACCTTTATTACTTTTTTGAACGATTATCGAATTGATAAAGCGAAGTGGCTCTTGATCAATTCCACAGATACTGTTTCCGAAATTATCAGTCAAATTGGGATCGAAAGTGATAAAACCTTTTATCGCTTATTTAAACAATCGATGGGGATGTCTCCATTAAAGTATCGGGAAAAAATGGTTGTTAAGACGTAATGGAATACATTGCAAACGAAAGTAGACCTTCTGTAGAGGTCTTTTTTATTTTTTTATAAATGAGCAAAATATGAGAATGATAAGACAAATTTTTGGGATTGAAACCGCTTATAAATATTCTATAATCGAAATGTATTTAAAGATAAGTGCTTATAAAAATATATTATTTGATACAGAAACGCTATTTTTGAGAATAGAGAGGGATAACATGCAAGCACAAACAGGTTTTTTATGGGGCGGAGCCATTTCGGCTGCTCAAACAGAAGGGAATTATTTAGCTGATGGCAGAAAAATGTCGAATTTTGATTATCTTCCATTGAACGATAAGCGATTAAAACCCGTCTATTTAGATCAAAAGCATTCGATTTTAAATCCAGAGAAACAGGAAATCTATCCAAGTCGAACAGCGATTGATTTTTATCACACCTTTAAAGAAGATATCAAATTGTTGAGTGAATTAGGTATCAATAGTTTCCGTTTCTCCATTTCATGGTCGCGCATTTTCCCAACAGGAGAAGAAACTGAACTCAATCAGAAAGGCTTGGATTTTTATGACCAAATTCTATGCGAGCTTGAAAAATATCAAATTGAACCAATCGTAACCATTAGTCATTTTGATTTACCGTTTCATTTGGTGGAAAAATACAATGGCTGGCAAAGTCGCAAAGTGGTTGATTTATATGTCTATTATGCAAAAACGATCATGACGTATTTTAAAGAGCGAATCAAGTATTGGATTCCATTTAATGAGATGAATATGGTGTTACATATTCCCTTTATTGGTGGCGGTATTACGTTCAATTCAAAGGAAAATCCATTACAAATCCAATATCAAGCGGGGCACCATCAATTATTAGCGAATGCACTGACGATCAAAGCTGGAAAAGAAATCAATCCAAACGCTCAATTTGGTGCAATGCTAGCAGCCGGTAAAACATATGCGTATACGTGTGATCCAGAAGATGTGTTTGCTGCATTGAAAAGTGAGCGGGAGAATTTGCTATTTTCAGATGTTCAAGTTTTTGGGGAATATCCTAAATTTAGCACGAACTTCTTTGAAGAAAATCATATTCAGCTAAACGTGATTGAACAAGATAAGTACGTTTTAAAAGAAAATACGGTTGATTTTGTTTCATTTAGTTATTATTCCAGTGCCTGTACGTCAGCGAATCAAGAGGGCTTAGAAAAAGTAGCAACGAATGGCTTTTTGACTGTCAAAAATCCTTATTTGCCGGAAAGCAATAGTGTGTGGCAAAATGATCCATTAGGGCTTAGAATCACGTTAAATCAATTATATGATCGTTATCGAAAACCTTTGTTTATTGTTGAAAATGGTTTAGGAACACAGGATGTATTAAATGGTCAAAAAATTGACGATGAGTATCGAATCGATTATCTAAAAGGGCATATTCAAAATTTATTGCTGGCTTTAAATGAAGATAGAGTGGATTTAATTGGTTATATGATGTGGGGAATTATTGATTTAACAAGTGTAAGTGAAGGACGTATCAGTAAACGCTATGGTGTAATTTACGTTGATTTGGATGATGAGGGCAAGGGAACCGGGAATCGCTTGAAAAAGGCTAGTTACGATTGGTATCAAGAAGTTGTGAAAACCAATGGTGCTGCAGCATTTAATGATCAGTAGAGTTTGTTGAAAAGATCAGCTACATGTGTAAACTGAGAGGGGAAAGAAACATGACATCAAAAGATAATTATAACGAATTAGCACAACAAATCATCGAAAATATCGGTGGAAAAGAAAACGTCATATCGGCCGTTCATTGTGCAACGCGACTGCGTTTTCATTTAAAAGATGACACTAAAGTAAAGGAGCAAATGTTAAAAGAGCTCAGTGGTGTAGTGGATATTAATCCAACACCAACCCAATTTCAAGTGATCATAGGCAGTCATGTGGCTAAAGTATTTAAAGAGGTTATTGCTCAAGGAATCATTAATGGGGATAATGGGGATGCTGAAAATAATGACACGTCAAGTGGCACACAAGAAACAGGAATCTTCAATAAAATTGTGGATACGATCACAGCTTGTATGACACCGATGATCCCTGCGCTTACTGCTGCTGGGATGATCAAGGTTATTTTGTCATTAAGTACGACGTTCCATTGGTTATCAAATGAATCAAGCACCTATCGTGTGTTAGATTTTATTGGTGATAGTGCGTTTTACTTTATGCCGATCTTATTAGCCGTATTTGCTTCACGTAAATTTAAAGTAAATACGTCACTTGCAGTAATTGTGGTAGGGATTTTATTGCATCCTAATTTTACTACATGGGTTGCAAGCGGCGATCCGATTTCATTTTTAGGTATGCCGATTCAAGGGGTAGGCTATGCGGCTTCTGTTATTCCTGCCTTATTAACAATTTGGATCATGTCATATATTGAACGCGGTGTAGATAAAATTACACCTAATTCTCTGAAAATTATTTTAAATCCAACGTTGGTCTTACTTATCACAACGCCTTTAGCATTGATTGTCATCGGTCCTTTAGGAAATTATGCGGGTATGGGACTTGCTTGGGTAATCAATTTATTAGAAGGAAAATTAGGCTTTATCATGGTAGCGCTACTTGCTGCAGCTATGCCATTTATCGTAATGACCGGTATGCACCATGCCTTGACACCGATTTTTGTGGCTTCATTTGCGGCAACAGGAACAGAATCATTGATTTTAGTTGCTCAAGTTTGTGCCAATTTAGCTCAAGGTGGGGCCTCATTAGCGGTAGCGTTGAAATCAAAAGATAAAAGTGTTAAATCAATTGCAACGGCTGCGGGCATTTCAGCAATCATGGGAATTACAGAACCAGCCTTATACGGCGTGACAATGAAGTATAAAAAGCCATTGATCGCAGCGGTGATTGGTGCGGGTATTTCCGGTTGTTTTGCTGGGATCATGCATGTTACTCTTTACGTACCACAAAATAGTGTGATGGCAATTCTTGGTTTCTCTGGCGATAAAGGGGTAGCCAATGTGATTGCAGGTGTATTGATGATGGTGATGTCACTGGTTATTCCATTTATTCTGACATTGTTTTTACAAAAAGAGCCAAAGTCGACTGTTTCTAGTAAGAAATCTGAAATAAAAACGACAGCTTCTGCTCTTTAAAAAAGTTGATCAAAGGAGAAAAAAATGAATTCTGAGTATTTGCTGACGCTAAATGATCTTAATAACCAAAATCCTGATTATATTGAAACCTTGTTTGCCTTAAGCAACGGCCATATAGGCGTACGTGCATCTAGTATTTTAAAAGGAAAAACGAGGCAAGGAAATCCTGGAACGTTTATCAATGGTTTTTACGATACACATCCGATTGTTTACGGAGAATGGGCTTATGGTTATGCGAAAAATCATCAAACAATCGTAAAACTGCCTGATATAAGAAGTCTTATCATCGAGATCGATGGAGAAAAATCAACTGAAGCAGACTGGCGTACAGCACAAACTGATTTTCAGCTGAATATGAAAACTGGGATGTTGGAAGAATGTTATGAAATCGAAACGTTGCACGGAAAGATATTTTCATTATCTCTTTGTTCATTTTTATCCTATTCTCAGGCGGAAGTCAGTGTTTTTCACTATACGATCGAAGCGTTGAATTTTTCTGGTGAGCTGCTGATTACTAAGCAGATCACATTTCAAGAGGGAAACACTAATGAAGATGGAACAATTGATCCGCGTGTTGCTTCATCTAAAAGTAAACTTGGAATTGTGCCGTTAAATGACGAGTGGATCGAAGTGAAAACCGAATTTAGTGAACAATCTGTTTTGCTATCTCAAGTGATGCAAACTGCTGATGGTGTGGATGAGGTCGGCGGGTTAGTCGTATCAAAACGGGTCTTAGTTCAAGAAAATCAAGCAGTTACTTTAACAAATTACGTCGTGCTGTCAAAACCGCTCACAACAGAGAGTCGTAAGATTGAAAGGAAAAAAGACAAGTTGATCACAGTTAAACGTCACTTGGAATTTAATCAGTTAGCCAAAGAACACATACAGCATTTTTCTGAATTCTGGCAAGCAAGTGATATCGAAATTACTGGTGACCCGATTCTTCAAAAAGGGATTCGTTTTAACCTATTTCATCTATATCAAAATGCAGGGCGAGATGGTTTGACGAATTTTGCTGCGAAAGGATTGACTGGTGAAGGCTATGAAGGACATTATTTTTGGGATACTGAAATGTATATCTTGCCGTTTTTTATCTATACACAACCCAAAATTGCCAAACAATTACTAACGTATCGGGTATCGATTTTACCAAAGGCACAGGAACGAGCAAGGGAAATGGCACAAAACAGTGGCGCTTTATTTGCTTGGCGGACAATCAATGGAGAAGAGGCTAGTGCGTATTATCCTGCTGGAACAGCTCAAGTCCATATCAACGCCGATATTGCCTATGCTTTTCAACTATATGAGCGAGTAACAGGAGATCATCAATTTATCGCAGAATCTGGTGCTGAAGTGATTTTTGAAACCGCACGTTTTTGGTTGAACTACGGCAGTTGGATCGGAAATGAGTTTTGTATCAATGGTGTGACAGGGCCCGATGAGTATACAGCTTTAGTCAACAATAACTATTATACAAATAAAATGGCTCAAAATAATTTAAGCTATGCTGTCACTTTAGCACAACGTCTGAATTTAGTTAAAGAAGCAGAATGGTCTACTTGGCAACAAGCCGCTGAAGGAATGAAACTGCCATACGATCATGAAAAGCAACTGATCAAACAAGATGACACGTTCTTTGAAAAAGCCAGATGGCCATTTGAAGAAACACCAAAAGAAAACTATCCGCTGTTACTACATTATCACCCGATGATTATTTATAAACATCAGGTGTGTAAACAGGCAGATGCTTTGTTAGCTGAAATGCTATTTCCGCAAGATTACTCAGTTGAGCAAATTCAAAGAGATTATCAGTTTTATGAAGAGGTTACAACCCATGATTCTTCGTTGTCACGTTCAATATTTAGCATTTTAGCTAGTCGTACGCAACAATCAGAGAAAGCCTATAGTTACTTTATGGATACAGCATTGATGGATCTAACAGATTTACAAGGGAATGCCAAAGATGGGATTCATGCAGCAAATATGGGTGGTAGTTGGTTGAGCATCATATACGGTTTTGCAGGCTTATCAAGTACAGGGCAAACAATCCAGCTTGAGAATCATTTACCAAAAGAAATTGAAGGTTTGGCCTTTAAGCTAAACATTCATGGAACACTCGTCAAGGTGAAAATGGATAAAAAAGAATTAAAGGTAACCCCTCTAGAATCAAACGAACAATTATCTATAAAACAATTGTCTGAAAATAAGGCAATGATTGCAATCAACTAACAAAATAGCTATGGAGTCAGTAATCAATTGACTTCCATGGCTTTTTTGTTATTTTTTTAATTGAGTCCAATCATTTTGAAAAATCAAAATTAGATTAGACCCAACGTTTCTTTAATTTGTAGCGTTTACATTATATAGTGAATACAGGAGGAACAAGATGATTGATTATCGAATGAGTTATCTTATCGACATATCGCATAAAGTAGGGCACTCTATTCAAGAGCTGAGCGAGATTACAGGATTGCCTACAGAAACCGTGATTGATCAGTTAGGGAAAATTGATGAGCAGCTGCAGAAATTTTCTTATGAACCTATTTATTGGGAAGAAGGCAAACTCTATTTTCCAAAGCAAGTAGCCGATAAATGGTTGGAACTTCATTTTGGTAAGTTGGAAACAGAGATTTTCTATTCAGAATATGAACGACAAGCGCTACTTTATCTGTTGACGTTTACTGCAGATGAGGATTTATCTGTGTTTCATTATCAAGAATTTTTTCAAGTCAGTAAGAATACGATCTTAGCGGATATCAAAAAGTTGCGGGAACGCTTAACGAAGTATCAGATCAAATTAGACTATTCACGAAAAAAAGGATTTTATTTATCGGGACGTGAAGAAGATATTCGAATTCAAGCACATCAAGTGATTGCAAAAGTCGTCACGTCAGTTTCAGGGAAATTTGGCTTAAAAAAAGGCTTGATCAAGTATTCAAGAACGTTTGAAGCAGATGTTCGTTCATATCTTTTTGAAACGATCAAAGCAAATGAGTTAGTGATTGTACCAAGCCGAATTGAAGAGACTATTTATTTTATGGCATATGTTTTAAGGCGTGCAAAATCGCATTCAATTAAGTTGGATCGACAAGCAAAAGAGATGATAAAAGAGCTGAATGCTTTTCATGGAAGTCAGCTGTTTTTAGCTAAATTCTCTGCTATCTTAGAGCCTGAAAGTGAACAATTTTATTTCACACTCATTTTTATGACGATTACACAAGGAGAAATCCGCGATACTGCGCTGGAATTTTTACTAGAATGTGCGAGCCAAATCATTCATGAGATGGAACGTTTAGCAGCAATCGAATTTAAAGCGTATCGAAAATTACTACTCGATCTTTTTTATCATTTGGTGCCAGCTTTTTTTAGAATCAAGTATCATTTTTCTTTAACGAATGTGCTGATAGAAGAAATCAAAGAACAATATGGCGAATTATTCGCTTTGACAAAAATAGCGTTGCACCCTTTAGAGATGCTGACAGGTCAAGCGATCCCAGATGAAGAAGTTGGGTATTTTACAATTTTGTTTGGCGGTGAAATTGGAAATCAGCGGGAATTAAATCGGGTGATCCGTTATAAAGCATTGGTTTTATGTCCAAGTGGAATTAGTTCTAGTCTAATCATGCAATCAGAGTTGAAGGAACTTTTTCCAACGATCGACTTTAGTTTAACAACAACCGTTGATCAATTAGAAAGTATTGCCGAATCTGAATACGATGTGATTTTTTCGAGTGTTCCGTTAAATACACCAAAGAAAACGTATTTGATCAATCCAATCATGACGCAGTTAGAAAAAAATAACTTGATCCGTCATGTGCAAGAAGAGTTATTGATACCAGGAATCGTTGTCCCTTCTATCGACGAAATTATTGAAATATTATTACCATATATCGAGTTAAAAAAAGATGTTACTAAAGAAAAAATTTATCGTATTTTAAATCGTAAAATGATCAAAAAACTAAAAGTGAAAGAAGATGAGAAGCCAATGCTATCGGAGTTGCTAACGACAGAAATGATTCAGTTGACAGATACAACATTAACGTGGGAAGAAGCGATTGCTTTTGCGGCGCAACCTCTAAAAGAACAGGGGAAGATTACAGAGAATTATATTGACGCAATGATTCAAAAGGTGAAAGATTACGGCGCCTTTATTCATATTGGGAAAGGAATCGCCTTGCCTCATGCAAGACCAGAAGATGGGGTGAAACAATTAGGGATGTCGCTTTTAAAAGTGGAAAAACCTGTACTGCTTTTAGATGATTCTAAACACGAAATCACGATTTTTATCTGTTTAGCAGCTGTAGATAATGAAATGCATTTAAAAGCATTGGCGAGTTTGACGAAAATTTTATCCAATAAAGAGAATTTAGAAAAACTATTAGCTGCAAAGGATCAAGCAACAATTATTCAGTTATTAAAGGAAGGAGAATCATTATGAAAATGGCAGCAGTTTGTGGATCTGGATTAGGATCTAGTTTTATGGTGGAAATGAATATCAATAGCGTGTTGAATGAATTAGGAGTAACAGGAGTTGAGGTGGCGCATTATGATATGGGAAGTGCCACACCAGATTTGGCAGATGTCTTTTTTGTCGGCGGGGATTTAGCGGATAGTGCACAGCATTTAGGGAACGTAGTTATTTTAAACAGTATTATCGATATGGACGAGTTGAGAGGAAAAGTAAAAGCAGTGTGTGTAAAAGAAGGGTTACTTTAAAGTCTAAAGAAGGTGGGAGAAAAAGATGAATAGCGTTTTAAATATATTGATTGATATTGCAAGTACCCCGGCAATTTTGGTGGCATTGATTGCTGTGCTTGGGTTAGGTTTACAGAAAAAAACGATTTCAGATGTTGTCCGTGGCGGAATCAAGACATTTGTAGGGTTTCTAGTCGTGACTGCTGGTGCTGGAGTGATCGAAGGGTCACTAGCGCCATTTGGCGAAATGTTCCAGCATGCGTTTAATATGCAAGGTGTAGTGCCAAACAATGAAGCAATCGTTGCCTTGGCTTTGACAAAATATGGCACTTATACAGCACTTATTATGTTAGCAGGAATGGCGTTTAATATTTTGATTGCCCGTATTACAAAATTTAAATATATCTATCTAACGGGTCACGCGACACTTTATATGGCGTGTATGATTGCCGTGATCATGAGTGTGACAAAAATGAGTGCAGTGCCGTTAGTTTTAGTTGGTGGTTTGGCGTTAGGCTTGGCTAATACGATTTTTCCAGCGATCGCTCAGCCATTTACCAAACAAATCACGAAAAATGATTCAGTGGCTTTAGGTCATACAGGAAACTTTGGGTATGCTCTGAGTGGGTTTATCGGGAAATATGTAGGGAATAAAGAAAAATCAACCGAAGATATCAATTTTCCAAAGGGCTTGTCGTTCTTACGTGATTCGACCGTTAGTATTACATTGACGATGGGCATTGTGTATACGATCGTGGCATTATTTGCAGGAAATGCGTTTATTGCTGAAAACCTTAGTAATGGGACCAATTACATTATTTATGCTTTACAACAAGCAGGGATGTTTGCAGCAGGTGTCTTTGTGATTTTAGCTGGTGTTCGTTTGATCTTAGCAGAAATTGTACCAGCTTTTAAAGGAATCTCAGAAAAATTAGTGCCGAATTCGATTCCGGCTTTAGATTGTCCAATTGTTTTTCCTTATGCGCCAAATGCTGTGTTGATCGGTTTCTTAACTAGTTTTGTTGGCGGAATCGTAAGCTTGTTTATTATGATCGCAACAGGTACGACCGTAATTATTCCAGGTGTGGTGCCGCATTTCTTCTGTGGCGCAACGGCCGGTGTTTTCGGAAATGCCACAGGCGGTGTACGTGGTGCTGTTGTGGGCTCGTTCATTCATGGGGTGATTATTAGTTTTATGCCGATTTTATTGATGCCCGTTATGGGGGATTTAGGCTTCCAAGGATCAACATTCTCCGATACAGATTATGGTGTGACAGGGATTTTTCTTGGGAAACTAGCAGATATGGGCGGTCAAATCGCGGTCGTTGCAGGTGTTGTGGCAGTGCTAGCTTTATTATTGGCATTAACTATATTTGGAAAGAAAAAAGCAACTGAAACGAAGGAGGTCGCATAATGGATACACAGAAGTTTGCGGATCAGATTCGTTATTATACGATGAAGGAATTAGACAATCTAGGCTTTGGTCATTTTGGCGGGAGCTTATCTATTGTAGAAACATTAGCGGTTTTATATGGAAAAGTCATGAATGTGTCGCCAGAAAAGAAAGATGATCCAGATCGTGATTATTTTGTTCTATCAAAAGGACATGCTGGACCTGCACTATATGCTACCTTATTTTTAAAAGGTTATTTTGATGAAGCGTTTCTTTTTAACCTAAACCAAAATGGAACCAACCTTCCTTCACATCCTGATCGAATCAAAACACCTGGTGTAGACATGACTACAGGTTCACTCGGGCAAGGAATTTCCGCTGCAACAGGCATTGCGAAAGGTAATCAACTGCTAGGGAAAGAAAATTTTACCTTTGCGATTGTTGGAGATGGAGAATTAAATGAGGGGCAATGCTGGGAAGCCTTTCAATTTGCAGCGCATCAAAAATTGGATCATTTGATCGTATTTATCGATGATAATAAAAAACAATTAGACGGCTATACAACGGATATTTGTGATCCATTTGATTTTGTCGAAAAAATGCAGGCGTTTGGTTTTAATAGTTGGCGGGTGGATGGTGGCAATGTTGATGCCATTGAAGCAGCAATCGATCAAGCGAAGGAGATAAAGGGAAAACCAGCAGCGATCGTTTTAGATACTGTAAAAGGACAAGGTGTTCCTTATTTGGAGGAGCTAGCAGATAATCACCATATACGTCCAGATGAAGCAGCCAAAACAGCAATCAAAAAAGCCATTGTAACATTGGCTGAAAAAATCGAGGTGAATCCATAATGAAGAACTTAGAAATGCGGCAAGTCTATACAAAAACCATCTTAGCTTTAGCGGAAAAAGATCAGAAAGTTGTCGCTTTAGAAGCAGACCTTGCGAGTTCGATGGGAACGAGTAAATTAAAAGAGCAGTTGGGGAAAAGCTATATCAATGTGGGAATTATGGAAGCAGAAGAAATGGGGGTAGCTGCTGGTTTGGCGGTCACTGGCTTCACACCATTTATCCATACCTTTGCGCCATTTGCGACTAGACGCTCTTTCGATCAAGTGTTTCTTTCGTTAGGGTATGCCAAAAATCATGCTGTCATCGTTGGGACAGACCCAGGCGTTACAGCTGAAATGAATGGCGGAACGCATATGCCGTTTGAAGATGTTGCGTTGATGCGGGTGATTCCAGGAAATCATATTTATGAGGTGTCAGATCCGTATCAGTTTAAAGCGATTTTAGAGTATGCGCATACGGCAAAAGGGCTGTTCTACATTCGGACGATACGCAAACAAGCAACATCACTTTATAAAGGAGAAGAAGATTTTTCTAAAGGATACGTTAAACTGAAAGAAGGAACAGCTGGGACGATTTTTGCGAGTGGGATCATGGTAGAAGAAGCACTTCAGGCAGCGACTGATTTAGAGAGGCTGGGGATTTCAGTTCAAGTGATCGATTTGTTTAGAATCAAGCCGATGAATGAAGAAATCGTGATTGAAGCAGCTAAAATGGGTCCTATCGTAACCGCAGAAAATCATAATGTGATCGGTGGTTTAGGAAGTGCTGTAGCGGAAATCGTTACGGAAAATCATCC
The DNA here is from genome assembly GCA_018231265.1 of Noctuana haematospila. Classification (NCBI taxonomy): domain Eukaryota; kingdom Metazoa; phylum Arthropoda; class Insecta; order Lepidoptera; family Hesperiidae; genus Noctuana; species Noctuana haematospila. The sequence continues at coordinate 17,122 of DWQL01000033.1, read as the reverse complement.
AGTAAAAATGAAACGAATCGGTGTAAAAGAGCAATTTGGTCAAGTGGGTAAACTAGAGTATTTGAAAGAAGTTTATGGTTTGAAAGCTGCTGATATTTCGAAGGCAATGGTCGGTTTATTAGAGTGAGTTTTTTGAATATGGATGATGAAATTAAGAAGTAACACTAATATAGTAGAGTTAAGATATTAGTATTTTAATTTGAAAAGCGTTTCAACGGTTACGCCAAATACACGTGCTATTTCCAGAGCTAACTCTAAGGATGGATTGTATCTATTGTTTTCTAAATGAAGGATAGTTTCCCGTCGAACACCAACTTTTTCTGCAAGTTCTTTTTGAGTCAGACCTTTTTCTTCTCTATATTGTTTTAAAGTCGTTTCTATTTTGCCCATGAGTTATTTACCTGATAGTTCTAAGGATCTAAAAGTCGAACCATGAAGGATTAGAATTACAGCGAGTATAAATGAAATTATAGCGGGTGAGAGATTGAGACCCATTGGGATAAAATAAACCATTATTCCTCCTACGAGTAAAAATATCAAAATAAAGAAAAATGTTGTATTACTAGATTTATAAAAATTATTTAAGGCACGTTCATCAAGTTTTTCTTTATTAGTAAGGATGGTTACGACCATTATTATTAACAAGACTAGAATCATTGAACCTATTGCTAGGTTTTTTATAATTCCTGGGGTTGTTGGTGGCGTAATGAATAGAATTCCTAAGCTATAGAAAATCATTCCGCTCAAGAGTTCTATGGTATAGATTTTTCCAGTTAGATTCATTTTAGTTTTCATAATTAGTACATCCTTTCTGGTGATAGTCAATAGAATCTTTTTGGATTATCATTAAACGATCTCATTTTATTTTTTTATGTTATGATAGAAAAAAAGTTAAATGCGGGAGAAAGAGATGAAAAAGAACCAACCATCGAAATTTGATTGGTATCATAACCAATGGGGGAAACCCACACATGATGATCGTTTACTTTTTATCTTGTTAACAGTCGGCACTTTTCAAGCTGGATTAAGTTGGAAAGCAGCAGCAGGGAAGCTGGATGTATTTTTAAGGAACTTCCACAATATGGACATTCAAAAGGTGGCTGGTATGATGCCAGACGATGTGGAGAAAATCATGCAAGATCCTGAAATGATCCGCAATCCGAGAAAAATCAATGCGACGATTCAAAATGCGCAAGCGATTTTAGCTGTGCAAAAAGAATATGGCAGTTTTGCTGAGTATATGTGGGATTTTGTTGGTGGTGTGCCTCGTTTGAATGTATATGAAGAAGCATATGAGGTTCCAAATGTCACACCGTTATCTAAAAATGTAGCCAAAGATATGAAGAAACATGGTTTTACCTTTGTCGGACCCGTTGTGACGTATATGTTTATGAAAGCCAGTGGCATGATTCAAGATGAAGTGTTGAATCGGGAATTAAAATAATTATCCCATTTAAGAAGTATTGATCCCCAAGCGAGAATCAATCAGCAGTGTCACAGATAAATGAAGAGTCGTTGAATCGATTAAGAAAAGTAGTACAACAGTTTTTCTAAGAACTTGAAATTTGTAGTCTTAAAAATAAAAACAACCTGTGTAGGCTATACCGCATACACAGGTTGTTTTTTTAGATACTTTACTTATTTTGCTTAACTATTTTACGCAAAGATACTTCACTCTCAGTTAGTAATGCACCAAATTTTTGATAAACCACTTCAAACATTTCAGCGCAAGCCTGCATCTCTTCAGAAGTCCTTGTTTTCTTCCCATCAAGAAAATGACGCATAAAATGCAATGCTTCATGCCATGATTTTAGCTCGCGCAAAGTAGCTTTTACAGCCAAAATATCCTGATAAGTGATTGTCTGTGATTCCTGTGATTTTCCCATGTCTACATTCTCCTAGTCTAAAGTTGATTAAAAACTCAACTAGATAGGCAAATAAAAAACGATCAGACCCGCGCCTCATCGTTTTCAATAGACAAAAACCACCGCAAACATCTTGACACAATCTAAAAGAATTTCTCACATAAGGTAGAAATTCAGGCTAAAATTGGGTACAATAAAACATGCTGGTACTTCGGTATCGGCTATCGGCAACTTGTATTGGCAGTTACTGCTGTCTTTACAGGGCCTCATGATTTTGGTTCCCGCCAAAATGTGAGGTGCCGTTTTTTATTTTCTATCAAGTCGTTGTTACAAAATAGGATAGCAACAAAAAAAGATATCGGGAAAATATCCCAATACCTGTTCATCAATAGTATGAACTAACCTTACTGCTTCACTTCTCATCAAATAAAACGATACAAAAAAGAAGCGGTCAAAGACACTCGATTTTTGTACAATGAAAGAAGCTAGTTGTAATGCTAGCGACTATTGGCAACTTGTTTGGGCAGATATTGCTGACTTTACAAGAACTTCAAGTATAAGGTTCCCGCCAGATACTTGAGGTGCCAATGGTTATTTATACGTGATGGCGCTTTGCGGACGTATCCTAGTTCGTAAAGCTTTTTTCGTTGCTATCCTATACCAATAAGTATAAAGAACTTAACATGAATGGTCAATACGAACAAGGGAGAAAACCAATTGATTTTTGATACGTATGTTAAATCGTGATATTGCGAATATCCTTAGTGTTAGCGTTGTGTCTGAAAGAGCTGATTATATGATGAAAAAGCTAGAAATAAACGAGTTGGATACGAAGACAATTTTCGTTGAAATAGTTAGATGGTACCTAATTATCTGTGTCACAATTACATTTGAAGCAAAAAAGGATGAAACTATTCTAAATGAAATTAATCTTTACATATTATAAAATATATCATATGATGAGTTTTATGAAATGGAAAAATTCTGAAAATTCAAATTTGTTAAAGCTCAATTTGTAAAGAAGTGTATCTTAAAAAATAGATAGGTGGTGAATTATCTGGAAATGAAGTTAAAAAATGTGTTCTATGCTCTTATAAGTATTTTCATCATTGGTTTTCTTTATCAGTATAGCAAGAAAAGTGAATTACCATCATTGAATGAGTTTGACTATCAAGCATTCTCAAAAAAGTATTCAAACTCAGAGCGGTTGAAAAATACAGCTGTAAATTACATGAAGCTACGTGGAGATTTATGGTCAACAACATCTACAGGAGCCTACAAGGTAGCTCGTTTAGCTGGTGGACTAATAGGTGGCAAGTTCCAACCACCAATAGCAGATAGGGCGCATGGAGCTGGTAATTTCGCACATTATCATACTTGGAATAGGTCTGGAGGGCATTCATTTTATGGTATGGCTTCAAACAAATAGGAACAAATATTATTATTCAGAGGATATACACAGTCAGCAATATCAAGATATTACTAACTTAGCTTTAAAACAAGGGTGTACATTTTTTGAATTTTGTATTCGTCATGATATTGATTTTAAAGGAGATAACACCTATTCATATGATAAAAAAGCATATGAATTAATTAGTGATTTAGATTCATTTTTAGTTACTAAAATTGAAACAAATAGTTGGGCAACTTCAATGGTAATTGATCGTGAAAAAGTAGTGGAAGTATATCGCTTTGTATTTAATTCAGATTCACTATCCATTCTTTTAAACTATTCAAAATCAATTGGAGATTGGCAAGGTCCGAATTTGCCAGAAGATATTGCCTTTTTTCAGGGGGAAAAAATATGGCTAGGTACAGTGGGGCATGAAAAAATGTCGTGGTGGTTTTTGACAGATGAAGAATGCCAAGAAGTTAGAAATATGGGGATTGATTTATTTGGAGGAGAATAGGGAACGTTTCACTATTCTTTCTGATACTCAATAGTTTGCTTGCATAGTAAAAAAGAAAGGGGAAACTAAATTGTGTTTATGCAATTTAGCTTTCCCTTTCTTTTATATCCAAACCTCTTACAACTCTTCACCATTACTCTTAATCACTTGCTGATACCAATCAAACGACTTCTTCTTAGAACGCTGCAACGTCCCTTGTCCTTCATTATCCTTATCCACATAGATAAAACCATACCGTTTCTTCATCTCACCAGTCCCCGCGGAAACTAAATCAATAAAGCCCCAAGGCGTATAGCCAATCAACGGAATCCCATCAAACTCAACCGCTTCTTTCATCATCTCAATATGAGCTTTCAAATAATCGATGCGATATTGGTCATTGATTGTACCATCTGCTTCAACTTCATCAATGGCACCAAAGCCATTTTCCACAATAAACAACGGCAATTCATAACGCTCATTAAACCAGTTCATGGCATAACGCAAGCCTAACGGATCGATTTGCCAACCCCAGTCAGAGGCTTTTACATAAGGATTCTTGACTAAATCTTTTGACTCATCATAATCAAAAGCAGGACCTTTTTCATGATCTTTGATCGCAAAAGACATATAGTAGCTAAAGCCGATATAATCCACACAACCATGGGTTAAATCAGTCAAATCTTGTTCCGTAATATCCAATTCAAAGCCTTTACGCGCTAAATAATTTTCCATAAAACTAGGATAATGACCTCTCACATGAACATCCGTAAACCAGTATCGTTTTTGCATCGCACTGACCGACATCATCATATCTTTTGGATCACAAGAATAGGGATAAATTGGACACATGGCAATCATACAACCAATTTGAAAATCAGGATTGATTTCATGTCCGATCTTCACCGCTTGCGCACTAGCAACTAACTCATAGTGAGCCGCTTGATACATGATTTTTTCACGATCTTCCCCTTCTTGGTACTTAATACCAGAGTTGGTAAAGGGAGCAAAGTCTTCAGCATAATTCGCTTGGTTATTGATTTCATTGAAGGTCATCCAATACGTTACTTTATCTTTATAGCGTTCAAAACAAACACGGGCAAACTTCGCAAAGAAATCGATCATTTTACGATTACGCCAACCACCATATTCGGTGACTAAATGATAAGGCATTTCAAAATGAGATAAAGTGATGACAGGTTCGATCCCATATTTTAAACATTCATCGAACAAATCATCATAAAACTGCAATCCTGCTTCATTTGGTTCTGCTTCGTCACCATTGGGGAAAATCCGCGTCCAAGCAATCGATGTTCGGAAACAATTTAGCCCAAGGTCTGCGAATAATTTTACATCTTCTTTATAATGATGGTAAAAATCGATGGCTTCATGATTGGGGTAATTTTCCCCTTGTAACACACCGTCTGTGATTCTTCTAGGAACACCGTGAGCGCCTACCGTCATCACATCAGCGACACTAACACCTTTACCACCTTGGTCCCAACCACCTTCTAATTGATGAGCAGCAACTGCGCCGCCCCAAAGGAAATTTTCTCTTAAAATTGACATGTGATCTACTCCTTACAACCTTACTATTTTTTTGAAACAGATAATTCTTTTTTTAGAATTCTTCAATATAATACTTAATTTTCCCCGCACAGCTAGGAGGAATCATTTGAACGGAATCAGCCGTGCAGTGATAATTAAGTCAATTTAAAACAGATTTTTATGCTTTTGCTTCAATTTCTTCTAAGACTTCTTCAGTGATTGGTTGATTTGTTTCTTGGGCATAATTGAGTGCATCCATTTTTCTAGCAAATGGCAAGTAAATAAAGAATCCTAACGTTAAAACAAATACTTGTAATAGCGCTGCTTGCCAGCCACCAACTAATAATCCGGAAATAATCGGAGGCGTTGTCCAAGGGACTTGAACTGCTGTAAATAATGGCACTAAACCAGTATAGAGCGCAAAGTACGTGATAACAGATGAAACAACGGGTGTTAAGATAAACGGAATCGCCATAATTGGGTTCATAACGATCGGTGTCGCAAACGTAATGGGTTCATTGATATTGAATACTGCAGGACCAATCGATAAACGACCTAATTGTTTGAACTGCGCAGATTTAGCAAAGAACACCATATAAACAACTAAGCCAAGTGTCATACCAGCACCAGTCACCGTTAAAAATTGATCTAAAAATTGTTGTGTTACGATATGACCACCATTGGCAACAGTTAATTCTTTACCAGCTTTTAAAATATCTGTATTTTCTAAAGAGTTCGCTTGTAATATCGGTCCCATGATTCCGCCAACAATCGTTGAACCGTGAACACCAAAGAACCAGAATAGGGGAACTAAGAAACCAAGGACTAAGGCGCCGCCTAATGAGTCTGTTACACCTTGAAGTGGAGATTGTAAAACATCGTAAATGAAATCGAAGAACGTTGTCTTAAAGACTTTATCAAAGAAAATATAAACAAACATTGCGCCAGTAATCAAAGCTGCAGCTGGAATTAAAGCTGTAAATGAGTTTGCAACATTTTCAGGAACTGCTTCAGGTAATTTGATACGAATATCGTGACGTAAGAACCAGCTGTAAACCCAACCGACGATCAATCCAACGATGATTGCTGTGATCATCCCTTTGCCAGCAGTCCAGTCTTTATTGATAACATTGCCGATTATTACACCACTGTCTGAATCAGTAACACCTGGTGCCATAAATAAAATAAAGACAACGAGTGAAATCATTCCGGCAGGTAATCCTTCAAAGCCTTCTGTTTTGACATAAGAATAAGCGATCCCGATTACAGCAAAGATAGACATGATTGCAAAAGAGGCACCATATGCTTGATTAAAGTAAACAACTAGACCACTATCCGTGATCCATTTTGCTACAGATTCGATCGGTAGGTTTGCTAATAATAGAAAAATCGAACCGACGATCGTAAAGGGCATCGTGTATAACATCCCATTTCTTAATGCTGTAATCGCTTTAGTATTAACGAATTTTAACACGGGTGGTAGAACTTTTTCATTGATCCATTCATTCATTCTAAACCTCTCCTTTGGTTAACTAAAGTAACGGAAAATAAGTGCTGTAGTAGTATTTCAATGAGGTTGGGACAGAAGCGTTTAACTCCGAGAGATAAGAAGGAATTCATGAAAATTGCCAAGAATCACAGTGAGTTTACGAACTGATGATGATTGGTACCTACCTGGTGCTCTTCAAATTTTTGTGACCAGGTAGGTACTGTGCAACATCAATTCGTTCCTTGTTGTGTTTTACAGCAATTTCAGCTTATTTCCGAAGGAGTTGCTTCTGATCCCACCGTTTATCCGGATTCCAAGTGACTAGGATATGACTCACAGATTTATGTCCTAGTCACTTTTTCAACCTAATGAATACGTTTACATATTTACTATAAGATAATTTATACGAATTTAAAATAGCTGGAAGCTGTTGAGAAACATGTACCACGGAAAAAAACATCCAGAAAAAAATGTAGAAGTAAATCAATGTTGATTTACTTCTACATCTTAGTTTTAATGTTGGCTCGCAGGTAGTTTCAAAATGATTTCCCCTTGTTCAAAATCGATCAGCTGGAGATTGTTGGTGCCATTGATCTTGTATTCAGCTGATTGAGCTAGTTCACCATAACAGGCTCCAATAAAATGATCAAGATCAGCTAGGGTTTTCCAATGCCCTGTGAAGACGGCATAAGCACCACCTGATAATTCAACTGTTCGGTTCCCTTCGCTATGTTCAATAAAATATTTATAGGTACCATTACTTTCATCTGGATCATTGATAATGAGTGCTCGGATATTGCTGGGTTCGTCAGCGAAGATTTCTTGTTTTTGAGTATTTACTTCAACGAAATCCTCGGCAGTTTTGGGGATGGCAAATTTATATTGTTTTCCAGTAATAATTTCATTATTTAACTGTTCAATGGTAAATGTCATTGATCATCACTCCTTTTTAACTAAGTCGCCGTGCCTAAAAAATAGGATAGACCATTTGGAAAAACCATAGCAATTTTCCCAAAGTTTCAGCGCGTATTTATTCAACGTCTTGTTGTTGGCTGTTATTGGCTGCAAATTCTTTACTTGCTTGATGGGCTAATAGTTCGATCATTGCGATAACTGGGATTTGTGTGGTGATATTGATATAAGGATCAGCGTAAACAGACCGTTCATCTGGCATATAATAAGAAATGTTATAGTCTGCTAACCGAGCAATCGTAGAATGTTCATCATTAGTGATACTTAAAATTTTGGCACCAGATCGCTTAAAATCAGTTACTTGTTTGATTACTTCTGTGGTTTCTCCTGAAACAGACAGAATGATTGCTAACGTATTTTCAAACCCTCTTTGAGGAATTGGTGTGAATGGATCACCGATACTATAAGCATTGATCCCCATGTTTGCGAAATAGCGGCTACCGTAAGTTCCTAAAATCCCACTAGTGCCAATACCTGAGAAAACAATATGGCGTGCAGATGCAATCATTGTGATCGCAGGTTTTAGTGTTTCATAATAAGTTTGTTGATTAAGACGCTTTAAAAAAGAATCGACATGGATCGTAGCATCGTAATATTGCTCGAAAGATTGCTGCTGTTGCTCATCTTCCTTTTTCAAGGCATATTTTAATTCGGAAAAACCATCAAACCCCATTTTGGAACAAAAACGTAAAATCGTTGAAGTTGAAACATGGCAATCGGCGGAAAGTTGACGAATCGTTAATTTAGGAACACTGTTCATATGTTCTAAGATATATTGGTAAACAATCATTTCTAGCTCATTCAATGATTGAACCTTTTCTAAATCAAACAAAAAAATCCCTCCTGTACAAAAGATAACTGTTTCTCCTTTTCGAGAAGAATCAGAAAGTTGCTCACTTTACATTGTACAGGAAAGGCTGTTATTTCGCTTGTTATTACTATAGTTTATTTAGATATCTGCCAATTCTTTTTTATTTTTTCGATGAAATCGCTGATAAAGTAAATAACCGATCAACGTAAACAACAAGGGGCCAATCACTAAAGTGACACTTTGCAGCCAATTTCCTTGTGAGATGGGGTGATACAGTTGAAAGCCAATCGCTAAACCAATACTGGCGATGACGCTGAGACTGATCCATGAAGCTATCCTTTTCGATTGAATCAAACCGGATGAAGACTCTTGTTCTAATTGCTTTTGCTTAAATGCTGGGTAAGCTAGGGCAACGAGTAAGTAAGGGATCGCTCGAGAAATGTTGGTCATCAATGTCAATTGATTATATAAAAAAACAACATAATGACTACCAAAACTGATGCCTAAAATAAATAAACTAATCAAAATACCTTGAATAAGCAAAGCATAAATGGGCATCTCATGTTTATTTTTTTGTTTTAAAAGTGGATGCCAATAATGTTTTGGCGTTCCTTCAACCAATGTGCGAATCGGAAGATAAAAAATAGTTGAGAGTAAACTGATATAAGAAAGTAGTAGTGTTAGTGCAGTAAAGCGAATGAAAAGTTGGGCTAGCCACTGCGCATGGTCTGGACTTAGTGCGAAAGAACGACCAACTGAATAGCCTAAGCTTTCCATTAACTCATACATCAAATTCCCTAAGTGAATGCTGCCATTTTCCTTTAAACGAGCTAAATCGGTACCACCACTCCATAAAAGGATACCTAAAAAATAACAAACGACGACTAAAATACTACTGATGATCAATAGTTTTGGAAATTTCTTTTTTTGTTTGCCGGTTTTATCTACTAGGCTTGCGATCGTATCTAATCCGCCAAACGCTGTAATAGCAAAAATCAAAAAGGCTAACTGCTCAAGCAACGTTTGATTTGAGGCAGCATTTCCTTGCCCCCCTTTAAAACTGGCGATAAGATTTGGCAAAATTGCTGTATGATCATTGATCCACAACCAGAGATTACTCCCCAAGCTGACAATGATTAGAAGTGTCATTAGAATGCCGCTTAGGTATAATACAGCAGCAATCCCTTGAAATCCTCTGCTGACAAAAAATAAAGTAATAGAAACGGCTAAAATTGATAACAAACCAATCAAGATCGGTGTTGAAAAATAAGAAGAAGTGCTTTTTTTCGTTAAATCTTGACCGAAAACTAAAATAGATGAAGGGATCCACAGTTTCATAAACAAACTGATCATCCAAATAAAATAACTGCAATACCATAAGAAAGCTGCGATAAAAGCCACCTTTTCTGAAAGATGCCCGGAAAGCCACTGATACAATCCGCCAATATGATTTTTATATACACCTGTAAATTCTGCTATAATAATAGCGTAGGGAATAAAATAGAAAAGAGCGGCACCGATAAAATACGGAAAAGCCTTGATTCCCATCAAGAAAAAAGCGGTGGTCATGCTAGAAAAAGAAAAAACAGTCATCGTAATAATCATGACTAAACGTTTGGGACTAAAAGTAGTAGTTGTTTTCATAAAAAAATCCTTCTAAAATAAGATGATGTTGGCTTAAGAATAAGAGAAGAGTCAGCAGAAAACAAGCTTTTTATTAAAAATTAGGGAATAGGAGTAGTCAAATGACGGATCAGATGCAACAAGCAATCGATCAAATCAAAGCAGATTTAAAGGTGGATTTTGTCGCATTAGCTCTTTCTACTATAAACGAACGCACTAAAATTCGTGTGATTCGTTGGAATTATGTAGCGGGAAATACCAACCAAAATTACAAAAAAATTCGTTTGCAAGTTGGCAAAGGTATCGGCGGAATCGTTTGGCGAACAGGTCGACCGTATCAAGCAACAGCTTTACAAAAACAACCAGAAAAATTAGTGGAACTGCCCATCACACGAATGGAAAAACTAGAAACGATTGCTGCTTTTCCAGTGTTGAAATCAGGTGAAGTAAAAGGTGTATTATTACTTGGTTTTAGAGAGAAAACCAGTGTTACTGAAGATTTTTTGAGTGCTGCTAAAGACAAAACAAATGAACTAGCTGTTTATTTATAGGTGAAGAAGATGGAAATGAATGGAATGGAAAGATTATTTGAAGAAGCAAAAGATAGCCTATTTTTAATCAAGGAAAATAACTGTATCAAACGAAATAAAGCAGCCGCTGAATTAGAAGCTGCTTACCCATTTCCTTTAGAAAAAATTTTGGAAATTGCTAGAGGTGAAGGCTGTATGCTTCATTCTACCATGGAAAAATGCTTAGATTGTGAGGTCAGATCGGATTGGGACCAAGCCGCATTTCCATTTGTTCTAGAAAATAAAGCAGGAGAGCAAGAACAATTCAGTGGTAGTTATACGATGATCGATCACAAAATGGCGTTATTGAGTATTCGTCGAGTAGCTGTTCAAAATCGTTTGCAACAGGTAATTCAAAATAAACGGTTGATCGAGTACGTCAACCAAGCACATGAAAACGAACGTCGAGCAATTTCCCAAGAATTGCATGATGGAATAGCCCAAAGTATTTATAGTTTGATGTTGGAAACGCGACAGTTAAAATGGTGTGAACAATTGGCGGAGTTACCATCAAAACTACAAAAAATCGATGAAGATTTCGTTGCATTGTTGGGAGAAGTGAAACAACTCGCTGTTGATTTGCGGCCAGCAGCGTTGGATGATCTAGGCTTGATTCCAGCGATCGAGGCCTTATTACATCGCTTAACAGAAGCAACAGGTGTAGAGATTCATTTTATTCCGATGATTGAAAATAAACGATTTGTAGAAAGTATAGAAGTCATTACGTATCGTGTATTACAAGAAAGTGTCATGAATAGTGTGAAACATGCTGATGTGAATGAATTGTGGGTAACGTTAAGTGAACAAGAAAATCATTTAGTACTAACTGTTCGGGATCATGGTAAAGGATTTGATCTTCAAAAAGTAAATGGACATAGCCATGGATTGGGGCTATTACATATGCAAGAACGAGCTGAATCAATCGGTGGTCATTTAGGGATTCAATCAGAAGAAATGGAAGGAACTACGGTGACGTTGCATTTGCCAATGTCTTATCTAGCTACGCGGGCTAGCTCTACGGAAAAAAGATAAAATCCGCCTGTGGCAAAAAGCGCCACAAACATATTTTCCTATTTTTCTGTCAGAGCTGGATGAGCTCGCTACGCTTTAATTATTATCTAGCTACGCGGGCTAGCCTTTCTGGAAAAAGCTAAAAATGGAGTGAGATAAAAAGCGTTTCAATGTCAATTTCCTGATTTTCTACAGGATTAACCGATTTGTTCCGCTTTTAAATTAGGAGGTGGTAAGATGAATATTATAATAGCAGATGATCATGCAGTGGTTAGAAGTGGCCTGCGTTTATTACTGGAAAGTCAAAAAAATATCACAGTTGTTGGAGATGCAGCAGATGGTACAGAGGCTTTTTTACTTCTTGAAAAATATCCTGTTGATGTTGTGCTGATGGATATGCGAATGCCGCCTGGAGAAAATGGGCTTCAGACAACTCGTCGTATTAAAGAGCATTTTCCAGGTGTAAAGACAATCATTTTAAGTATGCATGATGAAGAAGAATATGTCCGCACAGCTTTAGAATATGGAGCTAAAGGTTATATCCTGAAAAGTTCCCAAGATACTGTTTTGTTAGAAGCGATTCAACAAGTCATCAATGGGCAGATTGCAATCGATCCTTTGTTTGGCGAGTACGATAGTGAAACTTGGCTTAACAACAAGGATACAGTAGAAAAAGATGCAAAATATGAACGTCTCTCTAAAAGAGAACGGGAAGTTTTACCCTTAGTGGCCCTAGGATACAGCAATAAAGAAATTGCCGAGCGCCTATTCATTTCTGTTAAAACCGTCGAAGTGCATAAGTCTCATGTGATGAAAAAATTAGAGTTTGAAACGTTTAGCGAATTATTGCAATATAGTATGAAACATCAACTAATCGATTTATGAGGTGAGAAAGATGATCGGAGTTCTTTATGTATTTCATGGCAGTCAAAAAGCCGAAAAAAATCAGGCAGCGATGGCGTTTATTAAGCAATTAGAAACAAAAATTGATCCAGCACTTTACCAAGCAACAGCTTTTCTAGAAAACCATTCGGACACGATTCCTATTGTTGCCGAAAAAATGATCAAAAATGGTGTCACTAAATTAATCATTGTACCAGTCTTATTATTTGCAGCGAAACATGCTTTAGTGGATATCCCGAATGAACTTGAAGCAGTCAAAGAGCAATATCCAGATGTTCAATTCAAGCAAACAGAAACCTTCGGCAGTAAAAGTGGTAGCCGTCAAGTATTGTTGGAACGATTCCAAGAAATAGCGGCGGCGTATCCAGATGAACAACTAGTAGGAATTTTAGTCGCGCATGGTACAAAACAAACGGATGAACCACAACAAGTATTAACGGAGATTGCAGCCGAAATCCAACAACAAGTCGGTTTTTCCATTATCCCAACAAGTTTGAAAGGGCAGGAAGACTACTTAGAAGATATCAAAAAACAAGTATCAACGGATCAAAAAATAGTGATTGTTCCTTTCTTTTTATTCGATGGACATTTGATTACGATCATGAAAAATAAACTTAACGAAGCGTTCCCCAAAATGGATTTTATCCTCTCAAGAACACTGGAATTTGATTCACGAATTTTAGTAGATTTAGAAGGAATTGTGAAAGAGGCTATTACATGTATCCAGTAATGCTTGATTTAACAGGCAAGAGAATCGTGATCATCGGCGGTGGCCGAATCGCATTACGAAAAACCATTGCGATTTTAAACGCTAAAGGACAAGTAACACTTGTTGCACCAATTTTTTTAGAGGAATTCGATGAATTAGAAAATATAAAGCTGATTAAAGCAACCTACATGGCTGAGTATATCAAAGAAGCCCATCTAATTTTTGCTTGCACAGATTCCAAAGCCATCAATCAGAAAATCGTAAACGATGCATCAGAATCTCAATGGGTCAATGACTGTAGTAAGAAAGAAAACAGTGATTTTTATAATATGAGTACGATCGAATCTCAGGATTATTTGATTGCGTTGTCTTCTTATGGGAAAGATCCAGCAGCTCTAAAAAAGAAGAAAGATCAATTCAAACTGTTATTAGAAGAATAAAAAATAAACGATAGGTTATCAAGTTCTGTCCCTTTTGATACAGTTCGTCATTTTGAGCTGAGCAATCACTCAAGCATTATTAATTATTCACTTTCCCATTCCTAGTACCCCTCGTACTGCAGTTGAACAAAACAGCTTGATTTGCCGAATGATCCTTTTATTCGGATAATAAGAGCCTGAAACATAACTTTTTGTGTTATGTCCCAGGCTTATTTCAATTACAACTAGATAATGACATCGACAGTTAATTTAAAAAAGTTCCTTGAATAATTCTCCAACTATTTTTATCTTTTTCTAAAATCCAATAATAATCTTTATAGATTGATAATGGAGAGAGTGCACCTGAAACTAATTTAGTTCTAATATCAGAACTTAGAACAATTAGCTCTTTTTTATAGTCATCAGAATAGTCTTTAAGAACTCTGTCGGAGATCTCTTGATCAAAAATTAAAGTTATAGGTCTACCAACAGTCAAAAACTCTTTATAATTATTTTCCACTACAGCTACAGCATCTTCTATTTCTTCTTTTGAATATTCACTTGATTCTCCTATATTCTTATCTATTGAATAAAAACAAGACGTTAAATATAAAAGTGGAAGTAATAGCAGTATCCATTTTGCACGATTCATAGACATTTTCCTTAATTTCAATATTTGGTTGAATCATTTAATAAATCATTTAAATGGCTCTAATAATATAAACATAATTATCGTTTAAGCTCAAAGATATACTATTCCAATTCCAATTAGTTCTGTTTGTACTATGTTGACTAATATAAATGTTTCCGTTCAGTTTATCCGTTACTACAGCATTATGCCAAGATCTACCAGTTTTTTTATTTGCATAATTCAAAATATCTCCAAGCTGGGCATTTTTATTCACATCATTTCTATTTGAATATCTTCGTACACTACGCCCTTTTACTTGCCAGTATTGTCTAAACGCATCTGCATTTATCCACGCAGCAGAATCTTTTAATCCTTGGCTAGTTCTTTTACTTGACCAGTCAATATAACCTGGATATCCTGTTATTCCATCTTTCGCTCTACCAGCTCTAAGTGCTTGTGAAGCAAAATTTGTACAATCTCCACCTCTGCCATCATAATTATTGTATGCTGGATTTGGTCGCGTTCCAAAAGTTCTTGCATAATTAGAGACATGGTTATTTGACCAGACTCCACGAGGTGAAATTCTTGGTCCACTATTTTCTTGCTCAGAAGCTGTTTGTGCAGACTCTAAATTTTCTTCATCAACAATTTCTTTAACATCAGCTAATGTCATATCAGACGACTCTTCAATCGTTGAGATTTTCCCATCTTCTTCAGGAAGTGTTTCTAAATATATATATTCAGCTGCATAAGCTAATATATTATCATATTCGTCTAATTTAGTTAGCTCTTGATCACTTGAACTAGTTAATTGATCATATAGATAGTCAGAAAGCTCTTTGGAATGAAGTGAGTAGTCTAATCCTTGCTCTTTTAAATAGGCCATTAAAACATCTTCAATTTCACCAAGTGTCATATCCATACCAGAATTAACTTCACTAACAACCTCATCCGCATAAACTACGCTTGCTCCAAACCCGATTGAACAACAAATTACTAACCCTAAAATAAATTTTTTCATACAATAACCTTCCTTCTATGTATTATCAGTACAATTTGTACTATAAATAATAATAAAGGGGTTGAAATGAGAATGAAATCTATTTTTTTTCAAAAGTTTTATTTAATTTTTTTAAAAGTAACTTGAACTTACGCTAAGTTAATATGTTGATGGTGATTTTTATAATATGAGTACGATCGAATCTCAGGATTATTTGATAGCGTTATCTTCTTATGGGAAAGATCCAAAAGCCACAAAAAAATTAAGACAATAGTTGATCAGTGTTCTTGAAAAAAGATGAGCAGCTTTGATATGTACCAGTCTACTTCGCTTATTTTAGCGAAGTGGCTTTTTTGTTGACATTGTTCTTAGGTGCAATGTTAAGATGCCTTGAGAACGTAAAAAAGGAGTGAGTTTTAATGTATAAGATAAAAGATGTTGAAAGAGAAATGAATATCTCACTTTCGACTATTAGATACTATGAACGCCAAGGAATTGTAATAGGAACTCGTCAAGAAAATGGGTATCGTGTGTTTGATGAAGAAGATAAAATCTTACTAGAATACCTAGTTGTAATGAAGCATGTAGGCTTTTCAATCGCAGAAATCAAAGAATTATTGGCTTTCTTGAAATTCCCGGAAAGTGATGATTGCAGTCAACGATCCAATCAGTTATTAACAGAAAAAGAAATTGAAATCAAACAAAAAATCAAACATGAACAGATGGTTTTAAGCTTGATCAAAGAGTTAAAACCCAAAATTGTTGCAAAAGAATATGGGCAGTATGAAACAGAAATCAACAGCAAAATTAGTACTATTTATCAAGAAATCAAACAATCTACGTTAGGAGAATCACGATGAAAACAACGATCATTTATGCTCATCCATGGAAAGGCAGTTACAATCAAGCAATTTTGGATAAGGTAATTAAGCGTTTAAAAAATGAGC
Organism: Noctuana haematospila; assembly: GCA_018231265.1. Taxonomy (NCBI): domain Eukaryota; kingdom Metazoa; phylum Arthropoda; class Insecta; order Lepidoptera; family Hesperiidae; genus Noctuana; species Noctuana haematospila. The sequence continues at coordinate 736 of DWQL01000033.1, read as the reverse complement.
AAAAAGACTATCAATTAATTGATTTAAATAAAGAGCAGTTCAATCCAGTTTTTTCCGAAAAAGATTTGGCTTTATTTTCTAAAGGTCAAACAACGGATCCACTGGTCCTTCAATATCAAAAGATGTTAGGGGAGACAGAAGAATTATTTATTATAGCACCTACTTGGTGGTACGAATTTCCAGCGATCGTTAAAGGTTTTTTTGATAAAGTGATGTTAAAAAATATTGCTTATGATGATTCAGGACTGAGCTTAAAAGGCTCGTTCACTAATATAAAAAAGACGACAATCATCAACACAGGAACAGCACCAAAGTGGTACTTAAAATTCGTAAAAGGAAACTATGTTAAGTCGGTTTTTATTAACGGAACATTGAAAGATATTGGCATTAAAAAAGTAAAATGGAAATACATTGATGTTAAAACTGCCTCAAAAAATCAAAGAGAACAATTTCTGAACAATGTTTAAATACAGGTTTTAATAAACGGAAAGATCAACTGTCATAACTAAGAAGAGCATTACTTAGTTTAAGACAGTTCACTTTTTACTGAGAAATAACCTAAATAATCGAATCCAAACTCTATCGTTATTAGGCAATTCCCTAATAGTCATCCCCTTTCATTCTTGCTATTCTAAAAAAGACAAAGCATCAAATTGATTGCTCAAAATATCACAAAAGGAGAATCGACATAAAATGAAAGAAAAGCTTGTCTTAATTGGAAATGGAATGGCTGGTG
>DWQL01000032.1:0-29730 GCA_018231265.1 Noctuana haematospila | reverse complement strand
CCAGACTAAATGAGGAAAGTGAGCACAGACTACTTATGTATATAAGGTAAGGATTTTTTCCTTGAACATACCTAGTGTCACACACAGAGTCCACAGACTACGTAGAACTAGTGACAATTGATTGATTGACATTGTTGTGTGAATGTGAATTGTGATTCCACTTCCACTCTGGTGCTGTGTAAACACGTCTGCTTGTTTAATATTTTCAATATCTTATCTAAGTGGATTATTAAAAATAAGTGTGACCCCAAACTATAAATGATTCCCAACTAGTAAAGTATTTAACTTTGAGGTCAAAAGTGTCAAAACCACAGCATTTTGCCGGAGATCAACAAAACATTACGAAAGTTCTAAGAACCAGCTACTTTTTTTTTACCATGCCGCATTTTAGAATTGAGACAAACGTGCCTAAGAGCAAAATTCCACAAGATTTTGTATCTAAAGCTACACCAGTGTTGGCGAAGGCCCTTGGCAAACCGGAGCAGGTGAGCTCATTGTATTTACTATTTAAGAAATTCAGAGATCAAATTACAATAACTACCTATATAACGACGTTTATGATGTAAGCTCATGCTGATTTTAGTATTCATACAGTTTCATTCATATCAAGAGGATATTGATAATAGATACAGAAACGTCTGTCTTGTAGTGGGTTTATAAATTACATCAGATAATTTTAAAATAGTAAAATGATAAACAAAATACTGTAAAGACCACATAAACTATTTTCCAGTTTATTTTTGTTATTGTTGTTTAGTTAATAAGCTCTGTAAAACGTTAAAGTAGTTTGTTTCCCAAGACAAGATGTGTGGATGCCCACAGTTATAAAGTAAAGGATTACAGCTTATTTCCTTATATTTTTAATATACTATTCATACCTTAGTACCTACTTATATGTTAGTAATACATATTAGTAAATTGAAGCACACTCAAAAAAACTTATATCTCTTATTATTATTTTCAGTATTGTGTAGTTTCTGTAATTCCTGAAGTGCCAATGAGCTTTGGAGGGTCAACTGATCCATGTGCCATTGCCAATCTGATGTCTATCGGGGCACTGGGTGTGGAACAAAACAAAAAGCATGCTAAAGTTTTATTTGAACTTGTTGAAAAAGAACTGGGGGTGCCCCAGGACAGGTATTATATTTTATTGTAATTAATTCATCCCACCCTAAAATATTTATTTACTATGATAATATAATGATTATGATTTAATATAAAAATTGTCCTATTTCAAATATGTTTATTTTTCTATTCTATTCTAAAATTCATTTTTTTTCCAGAATGTATATTACTTTCCAAGATGAACCTACAGGCAATGTTGGCTTTAAGGGTACAACATTTCATTCGCTATTTGGATAAAAGCTTGTAAAAGATTGATAAATGTATATACCCTGTGTGCAGTAAAGAATCTTTTATATATTTTTCCTTATTCTCAATATTGATATAAAAATATTTGTAATGATCATTGATCATAGATGCAAGTTGTCTAGAGAATCCCTAATAGCTTGCATGATCTTTGACTTCTATTGAAAATATATATTTGAATATCTCCATAAAGTTATTTTGGTCTTGTAACTATTGTAGTGTTGTGAATTAAAATGTAGTATGTATACTTTATACTCTAGCTATGATTTCTTCTTCTAGAGTTTATAAAATACTATTTTTTGTTTAGTGAATTATATTTAAATTGTCATAATTGTATAAAACAATAAAAAATGTAAGTAATTGTATAAAAATTGTAAGTTATTATTTCCTCCACCAATCTGCATTGGAGCAGCGTGTTGGAGTATGCTCCAGACCTCCGGTTGTGAGGAGAGATCCGTGCCCAGCAGTGGGACATAAAAAGGGTTGAAGGCAAGTTATTATTTATGCCCTATTGTAGTCCATGCCCTATCTTGTATTATAATTTATAAATAGACTTTCTACGTACATAGAAAACTAAGGATCAAAACAATCAACTTGCTACTGCTTAGAGTACTTATTGCTTATTTTTTATATGCTTTTTTTACCAATGTTTTTACTTTTTTTTTACCAATGGTTTGGCTACACTACAGCATTGGCTGGGTAAATTGGCCACAGGCGCCACAGCCGCTGTGACAAGTGACAAATGGTCTGTCAGTTCAGTCTGATGTCACTCTCACTAGACACTTCGTAAACTTCTTGACTATCAATGGTAGGTACCTAGGTGTAATGTATTGATTGATGATTTATCATCATTTAGGAATATGTCATATCTCGAAGGATGTCGGAGCGCCCAAAAATTGCGATTGCCGACCAGTCACCGTTTAGGCTATCTCGAAAAAGAAATTGGCTACTTTAGGCTAGGTATAAGTTTTTGTAGAAAAACCAAGGAAAATGATTAAGTATATGCATGACTAAAAAAGGGAAGCCAATTAAGCTGAATGACTTATAATTTGGACGAGTTTTGGCAAATAGTCTTTTTACGATAAGTACTTTAAAAAATATTTGAGCAACTTGGACGGGATTCATCTGGCAACACTGGATATACTATATCTCTTTTTAATCTGTGGATATACATCTAAGCAGTCTGTGATATAATAATTATTACGTTACGTAGTACATAACGGTAGTGCATCTATATACAAAAGTACTCTGTGAATTATACTGACCATTCTGTTCAACATTTTAGTCTGTGGTAGTTTGTGATACTGTCCATTCTATGTATGTAGTCCTAGTCAGTGATACTGTCGGATCGAAACGGGAAATCGAACCATCGTTTCAATGTTTTGTTGATAATTTATTTGATTTACTTGAGATGTACATGCTATACCGGAGCGGAAATTAGCATACTGAGGCGTAATTCTATATATAATTCACGTGCAGCAGTAAATACCAAGCAGAATGGAAAGTGTGGAGGACACACCAGCCTCTCAGAGGCTTACAAATGAGGACTTCAGGAAGCTTCTGATGACACCTAGGTCTACACCTTCAGGAGCCTCACATCCTGTGGGCTCTGTACGAGAAGCCATGGCCAACTCAGGGTACATTTGATAAATCAGTTAAATCTGGGCTTCTTAGGTGTCATAGTTTTATAAATGCACACTTTGTGACAAAACCTGCATGCCTGTGAGATCTTTATAAAGTTCTCAAAAGACTTGTAAAGCTTATTTACCTTCACTTGTGTGTTGTGGTGAACTATTACCTAAACCCGACATTACCAAAACAGTGGTAAAGAAACCATGCGTGCCTCTCATTAAGTACCTATCTCTTATTTATGATAACTTAGTAACTTAATTTTCTTTTAGATCAATGCCAGCCCCACCTGAGAATAAAAGTGAGTTGCGGCGAAAGAAAAAGTCGTATTATGCAGCTTTAAAAAAGCAAGAAGACAATAAGTTAGCGGAACTTGCTGAAAAGTACAGAGACAGAGCTCGAGAGAGAAGAGACGGAACTAATAGTGATTTAGGGCCAATGGATCCCACAAGTAATACCAGTAGTGCTTACAGGTAAATAGATATTGAAATACTTAACTACTTATTTATTCATTTATTGCTAAATCTTAAGATAGTCTTTTTATAATCAATGCCTTAAGGTAGCTTGAATTACTATTTAAAAAAAATTTAATTAGGAGAAATCCAAAACAAATTCATGAATTATATACTAATATTAAAATATTCATTAATTATATATTAATAATAACACTAATTAAAATAATAATAATATATAATAAATAATACTATTTGGCAAGAATAATATTTTCAAGATACTTTCCTGCTGACCAGCGATCTATTATATTACAGGCAAGCATGTATCTATTAACTTTTCTCTTATTTGAGGTTGGATGTGAATACATAGTTTGCAGTGACTATTTAACATCAGGTGGCCTGCACACTCAGTTTGTCCTTATCATTTTATATTACATCTGAATACCAAGCTTTGAATTTACATGTCCACACCTAATTTAAGCTTTTAATATGGTAAAAAAAATTTAATACTTTGTACTCATTCTGTTTGGAAAATATAATGTACTATTGCATTAATAACAATCTTATTATGTATTTAATTATGAAATTAGTTTTGTTGTGTGCTAACTAAACATAACCTCATCTTACAGAGCTGTAGCACCTGATTTAAAATCAGGAATGGACGCCAAAGAGAGAAGAAGACAGATGATTCAGGTATGGATTTTGCTACTTGTTTTTAACTCAAACCTGTCTAACATCATATTATTATAATATGAGTGACTGTGAAGCGTTAAATAATGATAATATTCTCTGTAATTTTTTAAAATCATTTATCATGTGAGCTATAATTTATTAAAATCAAATGAAATAAGTCACTGACGGCTTTGCACTTTTTGACAGTATTGCATACTGTTTATCTTATTTGGAGTACAACATGAGTTAAATTAATTATACTTTGTTTTTACAGGAATCGAAATATCTTGGTGGTGACATGGAGCACACTCACTTGGTAAAGGGTCTCGATTATGCATTGTTACAAAAGGTAAATATATGTTATGCATTAATTTTTTCATACTATACTTCCTAAATTTAAATGTAGATTGTCTACTAACAATCACCGGGATTTTAGTAGTAGTTTTTTTACATTTGGCGAATGTAAAATTCTTAGGTACAAAAACTTGTAATGAATGATGTGTTCATAGTATAATATAGTGGCCATTGTATAATATATATGTATGGTTACCACGCCAGTCCACCGCTTGAAGGGTCCCGGGTTTGGTCACCGGCGGGGTATAAATTTAAAAGAAAAATTTAAATTTCTGTTTATGGGCTGGGTGTTTGTGTCTGTGTGTCCATGGCACCCACGACACAGGTCCTAACGAGAGTGAAGCGTTATTTATTTTTCAAATATCTATATCATACATTGTATGGTCCATGCCTGCAGGTGCGGTCTGAAATTACGACTCGCGAGCAAGAACAGGAGGCGGAGATGGAGAGGCTAGTATCCGTGCCCATTGAACCTGTCAAGGAGAAGAAAGAAGTTGTGCCCGTTAGTATCATTATATACATAATGTTTGTATTGTGTTGATAGATAAAAAATATATTTATATACTAAGATTTAGATAGTACTAAATCAGTAATGATGATTTGTGGACCCAAAAAAAGGAATGTATTTGTGTTACATAATTATTTATGTTTTTATTAATACCATTACCTATTATTTTTATACAGGAAGAAGAAGTTCAGTTCAAAACACCAATGGGCAAAAATATTGTTAATCTGGTAATGGAACAAAAGTTAGTATTTTTTTAAATATTATAGAATTAAAATATTACATGCTACATACGGCTTAAAGTGCACGTCCATGTTGATCATATCGTAATTTCATATTGCTATTAAGACTATTAACATTTGTAGGTTGAGCTTACAAAGCTCGCTCGGGGTGGTACCACCTCTGCCCTTATAACCCGCCGTGATGCAAGTCTTGTGGCAAGTACTTGTATTTCGGTTAGGGAGCATTGCTGCGGACACGCTGTATTTGGGGCGACCATCTCAGTTCTTTTGAGTAGCAACGCCTCCACGTATGATCTCAGATAGGACTTCTCTCTTATTTGAGATTGGACTTGGTTTTTATGGATTGCAGTGACTACTTAACATCAAGTGGCTTGCACGCCCGTTTTCTCATAGACAATAAAAAAAACCATCCCTATTTTTAACATCGTACTTACGGGACTACGTTTTTTTGGCTTTTCGGCTGAGTCTACACTCTACCTGTGCACAAGGTGCTATCACTATTTTCATAACGAAATTGTTACACACATGACAGGAACAAGAAGGTGACGCGCAACGAGTTATTCGCGCCGGGCCGTACCGCTTACGTGGTGGAGCTCGACGAAGAGGGCAGCGTGGACAGCGACATCCCCACCACCCTCACGCGCAGCAAGGCCGACGTGCCGGAGCCGGACCAGCGCGCCTCCTCGGCCTCCGCCAACGACGTCGTGCTGGACAAGCTGGCGCAGATATTCTCCTACTTACGCCATGGACGGCATCGCAAGATGAAACGCGCTAAGGTAATTAATACTAGGTTTTTTTTATTATCTTAGCTTAAACAGACAGACGAGACATAGTAAGCGGTCACCGTTGCGTTCACAGTGCGCTCTCGGCATTGCAAGACCCCTCTTTTAGTGTCTTTTTTGAAGAACCTAATATCATAGATCGTCGGGAATGCCTCAGCAAGAATCATTATTAGAAGAGCTTAGGCTACAGAGTCCAAACTGGCCAAGTGCAGGTTAAAGTTCTCTCAGGCATGTAAGTTTTGTCACGATGTATTCTTTATCCGATAATTGAGTAATAAATAATTTATCTTACGCACATAATTATGAGAAAAAACTAGCGCGGGGTTCGCATTTGTTCGAAATTGAACTACTGGGCTTCATTAATCACTGCCTACTGCCTTGCCTTATGTACTACTACAGTGTTGGTTAATTCCAGGACAAGCCGTCCGAGAAAGGTCGTAACGACGACTCGATTTACGGCGAGATCGGCGATTACGTGGCGGAGCGCCGCGCCGAGCGGCGGGAGGACCGCCCGAGGACCGGCTACTTCGATAAGCCGCCGGAGATTGACAAGGAAGAAGGTACGTACATTGATAAACAACCAAAATGTGCAATGCACTGTTTTAAAACGTCCTTGATTAAAGAGTGCATTTTGCACTCGTTATACGTCGTCCAGACTGTCAAAAATGGCGATGTGGTCCTTCAAAATACCCATTGACACCCACGTCTTACCTCAAATAGGAGAGAGATACAATCTGAGGCCGTAAAATGATACACGTGTGCATATGTGGACCTTGAGTTATTACGGAAGTATCGCTTGTGTTTTACTGGCATTCCGTCCATTTATTAGTTAGTCTATGGTTTGAACTAAATGCTGTTTGTAATTTTGTCTTTGTGTTTGAAGCGTTATTAATTTCCGTGCAGGTCCAGTGGGGCGTCGGGGCGCGGTGGGCCCGACGGCGGCGGGGGCGACGGCCGCGACGGCGGAGGACCGCGACCGGCGCTCCGCGGCGCTGCTGTCGCGCCTGGCGGCCGAGCCCGAGGGCTACGCCGAGTGCTACCCGGGCCTGCGCGAGATGGACGACGCCATCGACGACTCCGACGACGAGGTCGACTACACCAAAATGGACGCCGGCAACAAGAAGGGTCCTATTGGTGAGACATTTTATTGAAGTCAACTCAATGGGTCTATGCAAAAAAGTGTGTTTTGTTTACAAAATTGGTCCATTATGGATTTAGGTTAAGTAACAATCGATTTAGTAAAATAGTGAGTATTGACCAAGCACAAATTATATAAACATGTTTATAATTATTTTGACGCCGTCGAATTATAAATTTTTCAATTAGGCATAAAACTATATAATATCTTTATAAATATATAAATTTTACTATATTTCCATCATGTATAAAATAAAATAACATGAGCCCCGTGTAAACAGGTCGTTGGGACTTCGACACGCAGGAAGAGTACTCGGCGTACATGAGCAGCAAGGAGGCGTTGCCCAAAGCTGCCTTCCAGTACGGAGTGAAGACGCAGGACGGACGCAAGACCAGGAAAACCAAGGACAAGAGCGAGAAGGCAGAACTCGACAGGGAGTGGCAGCAGGTGAGTAATAGTAGTAGTCAGTTACTTAAGTGATGAAACACTACTTAAATTCTAGTTTTTATGTGAAGGAGTCTAACAATTAAATAATTAAATACATTATTGGCAGTATGGGCAATGTTGGTATTGAGTATTGTTGGAATTACGGCATTCTCAAGCAAGTTCTTAGTTAATAAACAAGGTTAAAAACTACTTTGCAACAATCTGCCAATGCTATTATATTTTAAACCTTTATCCTTCTCTATATGATTAATTATCTTTTTCTTCTGGGTGTAATGTGTTTTGATATATCAAAAAGGTGGGATAATTCAAGTTCTTAGTTGTGATGAGATATGAAAAATAAAACTAAAATTTTTAACTAAATACAAAAAAATTTGAGTCTATAACATAACATTTTTGTTCTGTCATGCATAATATATCCAAATTCCGTAAACGTTTTTGTTTCTTTGCAGATTCAAAATATAATACAGAAACGAAAAGCTCCTCAGCAGTCTTCTGATGAGACGAACTATAAGACACCTAGATATTAATCGGTAAAGTTTGAATATTCAATACACTAAAATTATAATGTTGGTCATTTACAATCAAAACTTGCGGGACTGTATTTATGTACGGTATATTATGATATACATAAGTCGTCAATTTAGTTATGCACATTTATTTACGTTCGTCTGTAAATATAAAATGGAGTGTTTGTAATAAATAAATTGAGTTATTTTTTGTCTTTCATTTTCTGTTCGATATTTTCTTTATTAATTTATTAAATTCTTAACACAGGCCAGTAAAAGTAGTATGTTGAATTATAGTTAGTTTTTTATTATATAAATTCTAACGAAACAAAGCAAACGAAACGAAACGCCTAAAAGCGCCCACAGTCCCACTGGTAGTTAGGATCGCAAGCGGAGTTATGCTACCTCGGGCATAATTCCTACTTGGATGACCGCTAGTAGCAAATTTGATGCGCTCTTCCATGTATTCAATCCTGAACCGCTGGTATCTATCGATAACAACCGTTAAACCTGGTTGGAGGTTCTATGTTAGGTTTGATAACATCCGACATGAGTTGGCCAAGTCTTGCCCGGTTGTTAGGAGATAATTAAAGTGATTGATGAAAGTGGTCTAACTTTTGTCTTATCTATGAATACTGAAAGAAGTTGTTAAAAATAATGACAAACAATAAAAAAATCCAGCGGTGGGAAAAGTAACGGCTTCTTATTATTATCTAAGTGAATAAGTGTTTTAGTTTTGCGTTCTTTTAAGTAAGTAGTTATTCTAAGTATGTAGTTAATTGACCAGAAATCACGTTTTTTTGGTAAAAAATAAAGAAAACATTGATGACGAAATAATATAACAATTTCATCATTAGTTAATGTCAAGAAAAGTCAATGCACTTAATATATTAAAAAAAACTATAATCAACACGTCTTCTGGATCAAAATCTTTCATTTTAAGAATTCAATTAATTACTTTTTTTATACTCAGCACGGAACAAAAATTTAGTGCTGTTTAATATTTTATTCCACTTATCAATACTGTATCGTAAGTACATACGGAACCTATATTCAATTAACAGAAAACTTTAAATATTTAGCTACCATTTTTATTGAGGTCTGGACCGCGATGTCAAAATAACCGGAGCTAATTGCTATGCAATGAAGCCGCAGTGAAAATAATTATCTCCCATCGGTCAACCGACCTTCAGATTTCACTACAGAAAGACAAAAGTGTGGCATTCCGTCACGTCGACTACGACTGCGGACTGATGACGCGGCGACGAGAGAAATGCGGCCGAATTCGCGACGATTCATTTGACACAATGCCGGTTCATCGCCACTACCCTCTACCTATGTACCTACTCGTATTATACCCGTAGAGGCGTCTTCACAGGTGCGTAAGCGCAGGTATAGCCTCCGCCGCTCCCCCGCCCCCCTGCCCGCTCCGGCCATCTTGAATTCCGTTCACTCACTCAGACCCGCGCCCGTCTCGCGGCCAGCGCACGTACACGCCAAACGCCACTCAATACCGAACAATAACTTATCAACTGTAGTGCCTTCCAGTGATTAAGTGTCATGTGATAGTGCAGTGCCAAAATGGAGTCGACGCCGATTTGTCGGTGCCGTGTGCTGTACCTCGGCTCGGCAGTCCCGCAGCAGAGCAAGGACGGCCTACAAGGAATTCAGGAACCTTTGCGCGAGTTGTACCCGGAAAAGGGAGCGACCAGCGGCGGAATCGATTCGTGGCTCTCCGTATGGTCGAACGGTATATTACTGGAAAACGTTGACGAGAGTGGGTCTAGAGTTGCTAGGTTTTTTCCAATATCGAGTCTACATTATTGCGCAGCCGTAAGGCGAGTCAGCGTGGAGGGTGCGCCGAGATTTTTACCATTGGATTCGCCGTTCGCCCGAGCGCCGGCGCCGAGACGTCCACCTTTATTCGCGGCGGTCCTTCGTCGCACTCAGGGCATAAAGGTCTTGGAATGTCATGCTTTCATATGTCGTCGCGAAGCGGCGGCTAACGCGCTAGTCCGATGTTGTTTCCATGCCTACGCTGACAGTTCATATGCAAAGCGTTTGGAAGCCGAGCGATCTCCTTCACAACTACCCCCGGAGCCCGACGAGGAACTTGAAGTGTTCGACGGCGACGAGAATCATAAAGTATGGATCGGAGAAGTGGAGCGCGATGACGCGAGCGACGACATTCCACATCCGACCCGAGCCCCGCGACCTCGACAGATCACTCGTCCCGCGTCCGTTCCACCTCCGCCTCCTCCGCCGGAGGAGCCCAAAAAGAAAACGACTACAAAGAAAACGAAAAAGAAATCGTCTGCGTCCGCGGACGAATTGTATGCGACAATGCCGGGTCCGGCACCCGTTATGAATGGAAGGTCGTTAGGGCGAGCACCACCGGCGTGGGCGGCTGCTCATCCTATGGTGTTGGTAGCTCACCCTGCAGCCACCTTACCACACGCTCGTCATGCAACATTGGGTCATCGAGGGCGAGTCCCTGCGGCTTTAGCTCCCGGGCCGTTCCCTGCTGGACCACCGCCTGGTCGAGGTCGATTACAGTATGCTACTGTTGATCCTCGTCGCTCAAAACCACCACCACCATCAATGAAAGCGGCTCAAAGCATGACTGGCTTAGAAGCGGTGGAAGATTCTGGTGGTATTTACAGAAAAAAGGGTCACTTAAATGAACGTGCATTTTCATACAGCATTCGACAGGAACACAGAAGTCGATCACATGGATCTCTCGCTAATCTAAAATTCGCTGCTCCACCTGAGGTAAGACCCCTTATTCCAATTATCTAATTTAATTAAATCATAATTACCTACTGCATTCAGTTTCCAATCATACGGAATATTCAGACATTTTATATTTTAAACAGTTATTCTGACCCACCATCACAAAATCCTGTTGTCGACGATCTTTTTATGGGCAATCAAATTATGCCAGCAGCTTCGCAGAATAGTTAGTTGCCTATCATAGATTATATCTTTAATGGTTATATATTTTAACGGCTTTACGAAATGCCAATATCAAATCATTAGATTCCTAATCTAGCTTCCATATTTGTATCTCATTATAAAATTCTTTTACAATGCTCTGCTCCAAGTAGTTTGAGGATGTTGCCACAATCTCGATCGTCGTTGTTTGCGCATTTTCATTTCATTCATATCCGTTGGCTGCATGCATCATTGAGCAACGCTATGTTATGTTCAAAACACACTCGTTTGAGTCAGCCATATGTTGATGTGCGTGGATTTCCTTTCACTGCCAGGACTAAACGCTACGTTACCCCTGTTAAAGTTGTGTTCAAGTTACGAATTTATAAACGTTGAATCGAACGTCTTCATATTTTTTTTATTGTACCTAATGGTTATGTATTATAATTGCTTTTGTAATGAACAAAGTCCCATCGCCAAACTTTAAATGTGCAGTAGTTGAATATGATGATAGTTCCATATTTTGATGGAAACTTATCACTCAGGTTACACATTTGTTGACACAAAATTTGTGTATACGTATTGGTCATTTAAACTGCATTTTGGCTTGTCCCATGTCGGACGAAGCTAGAATGCTGATTATGTTGACTTAATACAGAGAGAAGTAAGAAATAAATAACAAACAAAATAAAACACATTGTTGCATTCAATTAATACAGATTGCTTATCATCTCTTAATTCAGTTCGGCAGTCATGTTCATTAGTTGAATATTGCCTACCGAGGCACGTTCAACCAACTTGATATGCGACGACCGCAATAAAAGTTTATCTATTCACGTATTTGCAAGCGTAGCTAGTAGCTACACATGGATAGATGTCCATTAGGGTTGCCATGCATCTGAATAAAACCGGTCATAGTTTCAATGCGAGTTCAGGCAAAATTGAACAGTATTCAGCCTATCCAGCTTTTCTTAGGGATTTTTAATTTTATCAGTCTGATGAGGTGATGTGATTGTACGCGCTTTACCAATTATATACGTTAGCCTGATTGGTGTTACTTAGATATATTTTTCTTGTATTTAAACTAAGAAAAAAACTTAACAATTAAAGATGCTGACAGGATTTACTGACCGGTTTGTTCGGCTGTTTGGCTTTAAGACCTGACAGCCCCATATCCACGTACCTACTTGCTAGGTACTATGGGCAGTTATTTAAGAAATATCGTCGTCGATGGCAGTCCAGAGCCGCACGATTGCGGTTACGTCGATTAAGGAACCGGCGTCACACGCGGTCAAACCAGTTAGAAATGTTGTCGATGTCCACGTTACCACAGATTTGTCTCTACACTTAATACCTTGTAACATTATTAAGTAAGCTAAGAAAGAATTTCTCATAAAATATTGAATCGAGGGTAATATTTTTTGTACTATTTTTTTTGTACTTTGGCGAAGGATGAATTTATGGTGTAAGGTAAGCCGTTTAAAAAAACTATCCGCTGAGATCAATAATACCCTTAAAATTAAGTGATTTAATTAACTCCAAACTTAAAGGGATGTCGATGGAAATCGGCTTGTCAAGTATGAACTCTGTATCACTAGTGCCAATAATTTTTTATGCATTAAGTAAGTAATCATCACGATATTGCTACACTTTTTTTTAAATTAATTTCCAGTTTCATAATGGGAATAATATATTGAGCCTTTAATATTATGGTACACTCACCAATGAGCACTACTTAGTTATATTATCTACAGGGTGATGTACCTTGATAAACTTAAAACCTGTTTGTAAATACCTTTTTCTTCGGTGTGAATATATTATTGTTTTTCTGCTAGCGATTTTGTAGTATATACATAATGTAGTACATAATTTTAATTTTGGAGTGACATAAGTTGCCAAAAAACTTTCAATTATATGTTTTGGGTTACAATTAGCCCACTGAAACCTTTTTTTCTATATATTGTCTTATTTTAAAATTATACTTTTTATAAGTTTTGTAAGGTACAAATTCACAACTAAACATAAAATATCATAGGCTGTAAATAATGTTTAAGAATCCATTATTAAATTAACGGCCACGTATAACCGACATCTTCAAGGATATTCGTTTGTTTGTTTGTTTTTATATATACCTAATTACATACTACAATATGGAATTTAATATCTGCGCGTGAGCTCATGTATTACGTAAGCTTTGAGTAAAAAGTGTAAACTGTACCTAGGCGTTGCTTGTAAGCGGCAAATAGGGACCAAAGTATCTTCATGATTTAAACAAAAACTAGGAACGAAGCCACATCACGTAACTGATCCGTAGTCGATATCTTTTCTAGAAGAAACCGGTACTCAACATAGCTAGTGCGTTCTGTGATTCATCAGGTCAGTCGTCAGTCCATGTTGTCATGCATCGTTTTAAAAGAAAGAATAGATATTTATTTCGATACATTACATACAATGTCAGAAGGTTATGTCTACTCCTTTTACCGAGACATGGTCTGCATACGAATCTTCTAAGAATTTTCATTACGAAACATAAACGTGTAGTCTATTATTAATTCTCTAGTCTCTACCGTTCGAATTATTAGGAAACATTTTACTTATACAAAAATTAGTATTCGGACAACGTATTGATGTACATAATATGACCGCCCACACAGCATTTGTGATTGCGGCAATTGCAAACCACGTTCCATTTATGACGTTTGACCAGCATTTAGCAATTACCTTCTGTCCTTTAAATCGTTAGAATTAACAGTCAATAATTTTTTGTAGAGACATTCCCAGCAGAACAATTTCCTGCCTCTATTCCCGATGGAACAAGACATGGGGTTGTTGCATGTATATTTCTATACTAATATTATAAAAAGGATTTGATTGTTTGTTTGTTTGTATTGAATAGGCTCCGTAACTACTGGACCGATTTGAAAAATTCTTTTTCTATATGATAGCTACATTAATGAGGAAGGTTAAAGGCTATCAAGCATTACGCTACTATTCTTAACACGGGTGAAATCGCGTGGCACAGCTAGTGGGTAGTAAAAATAGAACGCGTTGAACTCTTTTGCACCAAAATACTCGTGTAGTGATGGTTTAATTAGATGGTTGAATTTCTAATGATAACGCATGACAAACGTAATACATACTTAATGATTTTATTACTTGTATGATGACGTGGGTAGATAATAATATACACTTTATAAGTATACGAGTACGTCTTAATTATGAAGGAGGAAGTATATTTTTCAACATAAAATGTAAAATGTGGCAACATTATTTTTCTCTGCGTCTGAGGTAACGATTACCTATATGCGCACGTTATTTTGCAACGCTGTCCTATTCTCTAATTTAATAAAAAGTGCTCTATACCTACTCTAAAAATAACCAGATAGTTCAAAAATATTCGTGATTTCAGCGCAGTATTAAGTAGAGTTAGAGCAAGTTAGTTTTTATCACAAGTCTCATGTCACAGTTACACTGCACTAGTTTACTTAAACGCCGTGATTCAACACGCGTGCGACCCTCTTCTATTGTCTTTGCTAACTTGTACTTGATATTTCTATTAGTGTATTAGACTCTATTACCACGTGTTAAGGGTGCTTTTAATTGTTAATGGAAGGCTGTGTGAATGAATCCCACGGGGCGGTCGACAGTCGTCTGACAACGGTCAATGATTCTGCAAACGTAGTCGGTTGATAATACATTTTATGAAGATTTTTTTTAAATATTTTATCTAACAAATTACGTAAAGGCATTGATATTTCTAAGTAAGTCTGGTATAGTTTAGAGGTTTGAATGTCTATTAACTAGGTATGTATGTAAAGTTCTCATGCAAGTAAAATATATGAGGAAAATTAATTTATTGAGGTCCTTACGTTGCGTTGTTCGCAAATTAATTACAAATGAAAAGTAGAACTGTTACTCAATTACATATTCAAAAGCGTAACCACGGCTTAAAACTAAGGCTTTAGCGCATTGTTATCTGTAGGTAGTGAGTGAGTGAGCTAACTCGAATGAACACATTCATACATACACAACACACATAGGTATGTAAATGCAATCGGCAATTCAATGTGCGCGACCGATTTGCTTACCCTTGGCCTGTTGAAAGAGACATTTTGTAATACTGAAATATATTAATTTTGATGTAACGACAAAATGGTTCACGCTCGCAGCACAATAAATAATAATAAAATGGTTTATTACTTCAACCAAGAAAACATAAAATTAAAATACGAGTAGGTTCATAACATAAAAAAAAGAATTGCTAGACTGGAGGCAAATAGGAGTTGACTCATATTAAGCTGATACGACAAAGTCCGTTTTCCCATAACACTTAAGAACAAAAATCAGACTAATACAAAATAAAATCACTGAAAAACTTGTTTGTAAAAATTTCCCTTACAATTGTAGATTTAGTAAGTACTAGGTATTTCTATTCTAAATACCTTTGGCTTTGATGACCTAATCTTGCAAGTAGATATGCAGTTCGTTCAGTATGGTTAGCATGTTAATGACTAATATTATGCGCAATCAAAATAATTCCTGCACGATTTAGTTTTTTATTTTTGTTTAAAAGAACATGCATGTACCTAATCTTCAATGATTTTTACATTTATGCTGGTGATTAGTTTTAATGATAATGATCTTTTCAGTGTTCAACAGAGTTTTTAAAAATTAGCCAGCTCGCTAGCTGGACTAAAGGACTAATGGTTAAAACCTAAGGAGTCAAAACAATAACGATGATTAAAAAGCTTATTTTACGTTGCGGACCACGCTGCACGGGTGTGAGTTAAAATATTAACTCTTTTTATCATTACTCGTGACTATAAACACATTATGAGTACGAACGGCATGACTTACATTTACACGTAGGTTCTTTCAATAAGAGATTGTCGGAGTCTGAACTCTCGAGGCCTATTGGAGTGGAACCGAAATTCACAGAATATAATACATAATTATCGTAGTTATCGTGATCCTGATTTTAGATAACCATTTCAATGTCGATACGAATATTAAAGCAATGAGTTCCTTTGGAGCGTAAAACTAACTTTGTTTACAATGAGTATTATTATCTGGTTAACAAGCTATTGTTTTTCATTTTCGTTACACTTGAGTCGCTGTGTATTTGTAAACACTTGTCTGTTATGGCTGGCTTTGAAGGTCTGTTGTGGATTATGAGTAATGTTAAACGAAAACTGCTTCTTTCTTCTGTTTGCTTCTTTTATTTGCCGGCTTCTTTTGTTAATAATTTGTTTTAAGTATCTATAGTAAATCAGTGTTCCTCTCTGAATAATATAACACCTTTGTCCACGTCGCTTTAAGTTATTGTTAGGGTGTAACTTATAATAGATAGCTAAATTGATTTGGTGTTTTAAAAGCCTTATTTAACAAACGAATTCTCTCAAATATGAATAGGATTCTTTTTCGCTTATGCAGGTGCCTGCCTACCTACTTACTTGTAATTTTAACATCCTACATATGTACATACATTTCATACATTAATAGCACTGCTTTGTAAACCAAATTTATTACAGTATTTAAGAATTAGTAACTGCCGGAATTGGCAAACACGTCTGGCGTACTTAATATGATGAGAGTGTTACTGTGGTTTGGACGGTATTACTATTCAAAACAACTATGAGGAACAACCTATCAAAGAGCGGAATCCAAACAGGTTTAATTTTAGCTGATTGCTGAGTAGGTACTTAAATCTAAACCTGTGCTTAATATTTTCGAGGTTATGCAAGTACTCTATCATTAAAATACGCTTACCAGGCAAGCGGTCTGTAATCATTGAGATTTCTCACAAATTCCATTAGCAGAGGATGTATACAATCTACATAATTTAAGTAGACAGATCGAGTATTTGTACCTATATTAGGTAACGTGTAGCGCGCATAGTTCCGCTAGTATTGTAGAGCTAAAAATTGTTAACTGTGCCAAAGTACTTAAAGCATTATTTTCTCAAAAGCAAATTTCTAAAATAAAAGTAATGTATAGCCTATTCTAATTAGGTTTCTTTAGGGTTAGGTTGTCTAATTAGGTTAGCAGAGCGTTAAAACGTTTTTCTATTAAAATGGTTTGCGGTGTAGTTTACAATTTTTCGACAGTTGGTACTTACCTACTTGGTAACTCCGTTCGGTAGTTCACAAACTGACGAGTTAGATTATAAACTAACCGTTTTAACTACGGTAACCGTGACATATACACAAACAAGCCCTAGTGTTATGTATGTTCTACCACACAGTGGTCAGTCGTTTACATGTTATAATTTACCCCTTTAAGATTTATTAATTGCATAAGTTCCTGGATTTTACGCTTAGCGATCATGACCGGTGAGGGAAAGGAGAGGTCTCTATAAGCCTACAGTTACAAATGGCGTCAAAGTATCAATTACTTATGTGTTCTATAAAACAAATCAGCGTATCGTGTAGTTTCGTACTGCTATTAGTTATAGGTAACGGGTTGACAGCGGGCCAATGTAGCGGTATCTTCATTTAATTTTATAGTGTAGTGCAGGACACGAGAGATTGCAATTGATAATGGCCTTGGCATGGCGAATGCTGCCTTTCTGATGTTTATTATGTCTCTGAAACTTACAGATACTTGTAAACAGTTTCAAAATTCATAATCGCCCCTTTTACCCGTTATAAACTATGATGTTTAAATATGTGTAAATGCGGTGACTGCTCTGTGTTTTGGCAACATTAAATCAAGGTAAATGCCTGACTTTGAGCGGCCTCGGTCGGCCGAACGGGCGGCCAAGCTCGTGGCGGCGGCGATGTCGACCTTCTTATATTCATGCCATTTTTTAATCAAACGATGTTAGCGTATTGCCTGTCTATAGATGATAATATTCGTCTATAGGTATTAATCGTAGGTCGTAAGTGACTAATTCCTTCCCCGCTGGTAGGCACGTATTCTTCTCCGTTATCGTGTCGCCGTGGAAAGCGTACAATCTTGCCTTCAGCAAACGCCAACAGACTCTCGACCAATATTTACACACATTAGCTGAAGTCACTGATTTCCCGTACTTTCGAACATGCTTTTGCTTTTGAGGCAAAGTTTATGAGCTGACGTCAAATTATTTTTTGTCTTTATTCCATTACTTTTTGGTTAATTAAGCCAAAGAGCCTTAATTACTTATATTGGTAGGTACACAACTGGTACATCTTTCTCTGTCTTCTTTAATGGTCTTTAATTATTTTATTATTATTCATAATGAAATGTAGAAACTAATTAAAACAAAGAAAGCAAATTTTAAATAATAATAATTCAATAGTCTAACTGCAAAACTGAAATTTTTTTTCGACCGAACGGTGACTATTAACTTTGATGATAATATTATTTTCATTTTGTGGTTAAGAAAATAAGTGATTAAAATATTTACATCTAATTGCGAGAAGCTTCTTTAGACTAAATTACTGCATTAGTCGCTTGCTCTCCTTATCTTATGTCTAGTGGTAAACAGAGTCGTTTGAACATTAATTATTGACTGATCAATCGCCTTATAATTGAATTAGTATTATGATCAGTATCGTATATTTGCGATTCTTGAAAAAATATTATTAAGTAAGTTCTCTACTACTTCTTAATGTTCGTATATACCTATTCAATATATTTTTATAATGCGTTAAATTACTCTTTTTTTTTTGTGTTAATCACGTAATCTTATTCGTTCGTGCGCGGTAAAGTTGTCGTTTATTATCTGTGATTTTACGTCTGAAGTGATTCGCTGTCACTTTCACGTGCTAACGGGACGGCTCGCCGCCGCGCCGGGCTCAAATAATAACTGTCATATTGTTTTCACTATAATATTTCAACAATAATTATTTATCCATTTAAAATAACTCACATATACAGGCATTTAAATTAATATTCATTTCTATTATAAGTAGGTATGTGAAAATTTTATTAACTTTCCCATTCTACGTAGGTATGTACACTTTTTTATTTTTTTATTAATTTATGCATTACTTTTACTTAAGTACCTACCTACTACTATGGTTTATGCAAGTTACATTGCCAATCTTACGAGAGTATAATGAGAAATTGCTTTTTGTCACACAGCAACATTTTCATGATTTTAATTAGTTTAACTTTTTGTATTTCAAAAAACTTCAAAGCCTTTCTAAGGCCGCCGATCAATGTAAACTGCTAAACTGCTCTCAAATTATTAGGAATAGCCGCCAAACGTATTACCCAAAACACGGAAAAGCGCACAAAGTTTTGCCTCAAGCGGTAAACCATTCTCTTCGATCCGCCTATCCGCGCTCGGTGTTAATAGGTTACCTACACAACGCAAACCGCAAGCCAGGTTTGAGCTTCAAAACAATATAGAGCAGTGATAGCATAGTGTAGTAGTTGAATTTTAGTTCGATCCCGCATAGCCGGGGATCGAACGTATAATAATTAATAAGTACTTGCTCTTCGGTGAAGAAAACAGCATGTCAGCAGTTCTCCATAAAGTTCTCGAAATGCATGTGAAGTCTACTAACAATAACTTAACCAACGCATCGTAGTAGGCCTTTAAAAATCTATCTTAGATCTGATTGACTCGTTCCCAGTCTTTGAACCATAATGGATATATAGTAATGAAAAGATGATGAATCACACACACACACGTACAAACTTACACGTATAATAGTTTCTAACAATTTTTAGGACCTTTTTTGTTTATTAACGCACTAACACTTATAACTCATTATTCCGTCTGAATATTTCTATGTCCAGTTTTCCGAGTGTAAATACAGATTAATATTGCTTCAGCAATTAGTATGTTATTTATAAAGACTATTGCTATTTATAACTAAAGTTCAGTAACTCGCATTCTGATATCCTTTAATTAGCAATGATAGATTAGCAAATATTCATCACAGATATGTAAATTCCTTTTAAATTATCTAAGCCTTCGTTTTGTAATTCTCGTAGGCAATGATAGGATGATTTCTGTTCTTAAAATCTTATTTATAAACGTTATTAAGTTCGTAAATTTAGAAGTCTTTGCGTAATTTAATGTTATTGCAATTTTAGTTTGCTTACTTCGTAATGGAAAACGTTTTCTTCTTTGTAACAAAAATATATTTTGTAAAGAATTATTTAACTTTACAACTTAACGTGTATCAATGCTTTAGAATCGACGATTAACGGGGTTTTTAATATTTCGTCAATAACGTTATTTACCTACTCATAAAACCATAAAATATCTATTTGTTTTCATTAAAAAAAAAGAACTTGGCCTCTACCCCGCAGTGCACTTAATTTATCTTGAATGTTCGGCTATTTTAACATCTGCTCTTAATTTATTCCTTTACTATTTATCTGTTAATGCATTGACTTGCCGTGCTATTATTTTATTCTAATTAACGCCGCAAAGTTGCTTTTAAATGAAAATAGTCGTTAATATTAGGATGTAGAGTACATTTTCCCGGAACATTTCATAGGAATTTTCTTTACGGTGCATAAGCATATAGTTTTATCTCAGAGGTCTCCTTCATGTGAGCTATACGTGTATCAGTATAGGGTTGAAAATCGTATTAAAAGTGGCTTATCGTAAATTGCAATAAGTGTAGACGATTATGCAGACAAGTTTGCCAATGCGTGGTGGTTACGCAACTATGTGTTGGTATGTGTTACGTTTATTTCAATAACTATATAAGAAATATATGTTACGTGGGATATATTGTCACAGTAGATCAATCATACCATTACAGATTGCATGAATTGTTCAATTATTTTATAGGTAATGTTGGTTGTATTGGTTTTACCGGGATATCTCAGAAGTACCTAGCCTGCAAGGGTAGAAGGAAGATAAACAGATTTTTTCATAGGTTCAAGTTAGCGGTTGCATATACATACATACATACTATACTAGTAAGTTGATGTCATTGTATCGTGAGGAATGTGCGTGTAGGTGTAAGTGCGTTATACCGAAATAAATAATTCATAACGTAAAAACATTTATATAGATCTTTGGTGCCGCGCTGTTGCAAATCACTAGTTCAGCGACACATACTCGTAGATAAATTCACACTTTGAGCCTGACGAGACCGTAGTAAGACTTGGAGCGGATAATGCTCAATTTAAGTCAGGAGTCGAGACTTATCAGCAATCCTATTGTACCCCACTGGATATAGTTGGTTTCCAAATCTGAAAGTCGAACCGATAATAAAAAATAAACATAAGATAAAAGTTGAAACCTTGTCCACACGAGATGCAATTCACTGCGTTTTATGAAGGCAGCGGTGGTAACTCTCCGGGCGAAATGTACAAGTTCTACCGCCTTTCAAAATTCATAATTCAAATTCAAATATTTTTTATTCATCATAAGGTACAAGTATACACTGAATGAACGTCAAATAATTCGGTACATCGGCTTTAGGCGTCCTTTTGGCTAAGGTAGACCGGGAGAAAAAAGCCGGCGGAAAAAAACTCTCTCCTTTAAAATCAAGTGTATAAATTACAGATTATTAACAAATTATGCAGTATAGCTTAATTCCCTATAGGTACCTCTTTCTTCGATTCCTAACATTCTGCAGGGTTTCGGTGCTTGCTCGTTGGTGAAGGAATACATCGTGTCAAAACTCACAAACATGAGTTTTCGAAATGCACGTGAAGTCCGCCAATCCACCCGTGGTCACTTTGTTGGATTATGATTTATTGCCTAAATATTTCACATACAAAGCTAGAAAAATCTCATTTCATGGAGCGATGAAACAAAAGGCTTTAATTGCGTATGACTCGAGACATGGCAAGTAGCGTCCTTCATTCTCTCTGATCATTTAAAATCGCTAATCGTGTCTTAGTGTAATTAATGTAAATTAGATGATATCAAAATATTATATGTTTACCTTTAATCAATCTCGGATATTAGGATTTACGATAATACTTATGTATCTTTAGGTTACCTACTGTGTTTTTTATATTACCTGCTAAATAACTACGTTAAATATTGATTCTAAGATTGGTTATTTTATTTTACATTGTAGTGCCTCTTCACTAGCTAACTGAAAAGACCTAATAGATGAGTTAAACTTAATGATAAGGTAAGAATAGGTTAACATGCAAATAAAAATACAGAATTGAACATCAATTTTACTTTATTGAATAATTTATACAATTTTAGATTATAAATGATAAGAAGATGAAATTAAAGTAACAGCATTGCACTGTGAAATGAAAGTGTAAACATTCAAAAAGCTCCTAAATCGTATCATAGGGATAAGCTAGCGTTTGGACAAGTGACGACTGTTTTAATTTGAATACTTAAGAACACAATTGTTGTAGGTACTTGTATACAGATATTGAAACATCCATACTGTAGAACATTCCTATGACGATGTCGCAGCACAAGTATCAAATAGGTAAGCGACTGGCGTGGTGCCTTCACATTGCAAACATTTTTATATCAACCACACATTATGTAAACATTATGGTAGTAAGCTATTAGAACAATATCTCATTCACCTTTGCCGCGGATCTGTAATAGCGAAACAGATTGCTTCGTTTTGCGGAACGCGGATGAGTAGTCAGCAGAGACAGCGCCGTGGAATTCCGCGCGCAATACAAATGACAACTCGGGCGGATCGTTCCGCGGTTTCGCTATTATAGTTCCGCCGCAGAGGTGTGCTACAGAGGTTATCGAACTAGCTGATTTCGTGCAGCGAAATTTTCAAAAATCTTTCATGTGGTAGGTATGTACTTACTTAGGTATTGTACAAAAGAATGTGTTTTTACAATTTTAAAAATTTCGCTGACGCAAATTACAATTGTCACTTATACCTATTTGCGTGTCTATGGCTATTTTACACATGCTGATGGTAGAGATCTTATTATTTATGGTCTGTATAAATAGATGTTACAGTCTAGGAATTTCGAGGATGTTTATCTAATTGTGCCTTTACCTACTCTCATGACTCGTGTTAATATAACACATATAACACACGAACCACAAGATTACAAAACGGCGTTGAGATGACAACTGATTACTAGTATTCTTGGAAATAGCATATTAAATAGCCGTAGTATGAAGTAGTATGCTTTCTGTAGGTATACTAATAAGTAACTAGAAGTACCTATGCGGATAAGAATCGCAATAATGTTCACTCTGATACACGTGGATAAAATCACAGACACATTCAGAATGTTACATTATGTAGCACATAGTATTAGGTATAGTTGTTACAAAAATTAATTAATGCGCGTAAAAATCATGCACGTATCTAATTACACGATATTAACTTGATACATCATGAAATCAAGTAGGTATCTAAGATACGCACATGAAGTTTTTTTAGCTTCGTTGGAGTACCTATAGCCATTACCGTCTACAATACAAAGCCTAAATATTAACTCGCGCGAAATATAACTATAGTTTCACGTACTTCAATTATCTACATACGAAGTTTAATGCGTCGCCAACAATCCAAACGGTCTAGCGTTTTTATCAGTAAAGTTAAAATCACATTGCGTTTTCTGAAATTCAAACTTTATGCATTTTCTTGTAGATAGATAGGTAGGTACGTAATGTATGAGGTTTTTTTAGTGATGAATCAATGGTTAGGTAGCTGTTGAAATGGGTTTTATCTTTATCTACGTGCATGTGTGGCTTCAGTTACATTAATAGTGGAAACACTTCGATGCATTTGATTCCATACCGTGACACAGTTATTGCACATTAAAGGTATAACAATACAAAATTGATTAAGTTATGGATCTATAATAAATATTATAAGTAGTCGAAGGAATTTGAAGCCTGTTTAATATTTTATCTTGAGTTCTGTGTAAGTTTATATTGTCTATAAAATTTAAAGGCGAGAAAGAGAGAACGAGGCATGTTTTGTCTCGCCCTCATAGTGTTGCCGTGTTACAGAAAAAAATAAAGTTGTTTGTATTTAGTAAACATTGTAACAGTTAATATTATAATACCATCTGTATGTTTGCTAGACTTAGATTGTGAAAATAAATATTGTTTTTACCAGTTAGTATATAGATCGAAGCAAATTACGGCAATCATTATTTTATTTGTTACACATTTCATATTGTTTTATTAGGTGTATTTTTAAATTTATGAACAACATACATGGGTAGAGTAAAAAATTGCATCAAGATTGAATTTCGGTGAGGCAATTGACAATACAAAGCGATTTTTTGTTTGTGGACGCTTTCGTTAACTAAAATGAAGTCTGATCACCGACCGCAGTGCTCTTAGTAGGTGCCTACCTACTTCAGTACATAGCACTCTAGTATATTTCGTAGAAGACTACTGACGGGATCGACACACCATGCTGGCGTCCGAATGATATTAAGTCAGATGTGAGATGCTTTCATATTATTTTACCTTTCATGTCTTTAGTGGGAAAGGAAACGAGTTCGACTTCGTTTTAAGAGAAATTTGTAAAATACTATTATGGGTATTAAATGTATACAGATACAGTTAATTTCTCTGATTATTTATTTGAAAACGTACATCCAACTATTGTATGGTATTTATTAAAAGATTTATTTATTTGGGTACTTTGATTACTTCTAAACAATTGTTACGACTTCTGCTTCTCTCTGCCATTTTTGTGTAGAGTCGCCAACAGTCCATTAAGATTTGGCACACATATTTTCAATGTACCTATAGGTAGGTATAGGTGCAATAAATTAAAATTGGCCGAAAATGATTTCATAATTTCTGATTGGTTATTTTACGGATCTCGTTCTCCTACTTTCTTCATTTATAGATTTATCGTACCTACTGTTCAAGGTAGACATAAGTAGAGGGTACAAAAAATAAGTAGATCGGTTTTGTTAACTCTATTTTTGACGTAATACCACACTGACGCCAGCACATCTACCATGCCTCTACGCTTACATTGAAGAAAATGCTCACAATATACCTACTCGTAAATATATAAAAGGAAACAAACAATTTTTAATTTGAATGGAATGTTCCATCCTAGTATGTAATTTTGATTATGTGCCATGCATTTACATGAATCCTGAAACCTAAAGTTGCTTCTTATATTCTAAATTCGGATAGTCTGATGGAACGTTAAGAGTTATTGTGGAGTTATGTTAAGGATGGCACAGCTATCATATACATTTATTTTGAAGTTCTTTTAAAATACTTAGTTTCAATGATGGAAATATGCTTATTGATAAATTGAAAGCTTGTATCGTAAGTTATATAGATATAAACCGACATAATGCCTCCGACTCATTATGGCATGAAATAAAATGAGAAGTTGGAATTTGTTCAATAAATTCAAAACTATTGAAAGTAATATACAAGAAACAACTTTAGATAGAAGAGTGCGACTTATTATGGGACCCTTGTAAGGAGTATTTATGAACTTGCCCTTAATTTATAACATTTTTGGGGGCCAATTACTGGACCACTGTTACGTTAAATACTATAGGAGCTATAAAATGGGGCTAACCATTACACCTATTTATCTAATAATACTGGATGGACATTACAATAAATAATCGCGAAAATTCATAAGATCTCAT
This sequence comes from Noctuana haematospila, assembly GCA_018231265.1. NCBI lineage: Eukaryota > Metazoa > Arthropoda > Insecta > Lepidoptera > Hesperiidae > Noctuana > Noctuana haematospila. Next base: position 4,205 of record DWQL01000032.1, on the reverse strand, counting down.
CTTTTTTTAGTATACTATATTATATAAAGCCTTATGCTTAGTTCTTAATTTAATGTATTTGTAAGTGGTTAAGTTAGTAAATATGTAACTAGTAATATAGTCGCTTCTGCTTAGTTATCTAAGATGATATAATTGAGTGTCTGATAAGATTAGCGTAATGTCATTTCATCAATTTTAAGCTCGTGTTAGCAAGCTGAATATTAAACCAATCATGTAAATTTTGTATACAATCTTAATACTGGATTCAGCTAAAAAGCTAAAAATAGCAGATTAAATTTTAATATGAAAATGTTTTTTTTTTATCTTTTAGGATTTTTGTAGCAATATTAAACCATTTCAAGTCGAACCTATATTATCAATTTTTGGTAATAATTGTGTATTATCAGAAAAAATATTGCAATTTATTATACTATCATGGAAATTGATGCCAGAATAATTTTGTGATATTATTGAATGTGATATCGACAAGCTTGAACCTGGACGGAGAGGGGTAAGTGAGAATGGAAAATTATACTACTGAGTGATAATTTAGGTTTTACAATATGTTATGCTGACTGCATTGTTTGTCTTATAGATGCTATATATGTGTTTGAACAATTAGCAAGACAGTATAATAATTCTGAGATGAAAGATTTAGTTCCAGCGTTTTTGCACTGCAAGAAGTAAGTACATAAAGCATTACAAGGTGTCAAAACTGGTATGTTGCATGCGATAAGACGTTTACGGGCCCCATAACGGTTTCAGAACTCATGCGAACGACATAACTATCGTCTTAGCCAAATTACAAAGCAAACTCTGTATATTTTAGTAAATAAAATTTACCCCTTCTCTCCAAAAGAACGGACGTCGCCTTACTATAATCTTAAATTAAAGAAATACATAGTAAATTTACCAATACAGTTGTTTCCTAAAGACCGTATCACATACAGCCTGTTCCACGCAACGGACATTATCAGACTTCGTAATAAATTACATCGCTGTCCTAACTAAGATAGATATTCCTCAAGTAAATAGAAAAAACGTGATTCCGTCAGCGAAACCTATGTGGTAAGTAACTACGGTATTAACTTCATCCGATAAATTTACACAAAAACATAAACATCTAGTAAAAGAGGACTCGTTTACGTGAGCCGAAAAGAAGTTGATTATAATGTCTAGGTACAAGTTACATGTTGCTCTGTCCCACTCTGAGGCCACTAGGAAATTGCAGCTGACTCACTTTACATTACGGTGTTACTATTGTAGCTAGTAGATACGCGTCACTCGATGACTTCTATGGACATCATTCTGCACGATAAGTAACACAACTTGAAACGTATTCATTAGTCGATAGCTACTCGTAAAGGGTCTTGATAAAACTAGGACTTCTATAAATACCTACTTGTGAACTGTAATGAATGTAAACGTTGCTTTTTCTTCCAAAATATAACCTTACTGGATGTTGGTTGTACTCGTAGGTGCTGAACCACAAAATAAATTCAGTTCACGGCGTAGAGTGGGATCGAGCAAGTTTCTCTATAGGTACACATATTTTTTTTTGCACTGGGCCCGTGACTTCGTGACTCAAATCTGTACATATACTACGTAGGTATAATTTTATTAACTAATAATACTGAGCGAAAATCATAATACGCCTAAATGAACTTGGCGTAACTACAATTTTGGCCAACATGAGTATTATACATAGGTGTGCTAAGATAGTCTCATGTACGGCGACAAGCTTTAGAAAAATGGTCTTAATTTAATAATTTTCGCCAAAACATCCCCTTTTGGTTTTGAGATCGTTTCACCACATTCGATTAAAGTAATCAAAAGTAAGTAAGTAAATGTTTAAAAGCTACCAAACGTGAATTGTTGCAAAAGTGATGATTCATTATCAAACTGTGACAACTATTGTTTCGTGACTAACACAATGCTCAAAGTGTTGTGAATTGACAACGTCAGGTTGTAAACGGTAGTATGAAACGCGCGCTTGGTTTAAAACAAATTCAGTTAGACCAGTCACCTGGACCCGAGTGCTGTATATTAAAGGAATTAATTACACAACATGTACGTCGACTACACTTAAACATACAGACATATTGTAACATGGACACATTAACGTTAAATGCAACAGCCTCGGTTACTCAATGCATGTTACCCTCCCTTTGTGGTGCAAAATTGACGCTTGTTGGTGTAACAATACCTCTTTCGATTTTATAAATAAATGGACAACAGATTTAAATAGTTTTTTTAGATGTAGATACAAATGTTCATAGCTAAATGCTGTATCATTTATTTCAATCCCGGAATTCCATTTCAGGGTCTCACGGTTTCTTCACAAATGTTTTTCTATTATTAGATATTACTCGTAATTTATTGATTTGCCTACATTACAAGAGCCTGAAAAAGATCGATGTTTAGATAAGCTGCAACACACACTTTTTTGCACTATCAGACATACTTAGGTACCAATAAATTTCATGTTTAACAACAATATTATGTTACTTTTTAGTGATTGTTGTTTACGTATTGATGATATCTTTTGCCAATACAATACAAGACACTACAAGTATGATCAAGCCAAATATGAGTGAACGAGCCATCCCCTCACGAGATAGTATCGTAGTGCTACCAAGAGACTCTGCTGGTCGTAACTTGGTGCGAGCTCGTAGTCGCCGCACTCGACACACGAGCTTAGCGCTTTTCTGGACCAACGACCATAGACCAAAAGTCGATCTATATCTACCAACTGAGATACAACCGGAAGAAGAATGAATTTCTTCAGTAAAAATATCCTTCGCTTTCCTTTCCATACAGTGGCTAGATCAAACGTTAACCAAAACTTTCCTTGACACAAATACAGATGGAAAAAAACTTATTTGGTACCTAGCTCGCTAGTTGGATATTGAAACACACAGTTACACATTAGTGTGTTCGTTGCACTATAACGCATCATAATTTTGCACCACAATCCACCTGCTAAATGTCACGAGAAAACAACACGCTAATGCCTGGCTCACACGAACGAGGAGGCCCGGACGCGTTCGTCACGCGAGCACGCCATTGCAAACACCTCCGTCGTACCGGAATGCCTGGCGTAACTTATAACTAAAATCTGATTATTATATTGAATACATAAAACGACACAAACGTACATCTATAACAATTTCTGATAATAAATACCGACGTCTACGTGACAGAATTGCGAAGGGATGCCGAGGAGAATCTCCCGCCATTACAAATAGACGAAACCTTCGAGCGGGCGACGTTTCGTAAGTACGAGCAGTTCGAGCCGTGCCGAGGTTTATTTATAATGACGTTTCGATCAAGCGCCGGAAGAGTGAAGCTCGAGGCCGAAGCAACATCGTACCTCGGGATTATAGAATGGGGTTATTAAATCCACTATGACACCGATCGCTTATTACCTAACATATAGACACATAAACTCACATTTATTATTTTTTACGGTTAAATATTCGATTTCATTTCTTATTACGATAATAATATTTGGCAAAATTACGCGCGCGGCGGCGCGTGGGCGCGTGCGATTTTTGAACATGCCCGCTGCACTCCTGAGCCAAACCGTTACGATACATCCCGGTGCCCGCGCGCCCGCGCCCCGCCCCGCGTCCTCTATAATATCGATTACAACTTCTACAGCACATCTACGTTTAAAATTGTAACATATACCGTAGCTCCTATTCATTCTTGTATTAACCTAACGATTAGAGAAAGTTGCGTCTATTTATTCTGGTTTAGCGTTGGGTTACGAGTATATTTATGCACGGCGAAAAGTATAAGGGAACGACAAAACGGGAGGACTTAACCTATGCTTCCAATATCTCTACGCTACTCTACTCTAAATACAGGGCGTAAATATGTCTTTTTTTCTAAATGTTTAACGCTATGAAATGTGTATTAATGATATGATGAAAAATATTACAATCGTTTTAAATCTCACTAAGAAATAATTGGAAACAATACGTATGCTATGCCACTCAGAGCGACGGACCGGGCATGTAGTTATGCAAGCTGATACTGTTATATCGCGGATAGATAGAAAGACTATTGGTACTGTATCAAAAAGACTTACGAGTATTTCATATTGAATTCGAATGGTTGACGAATAACATGCATTATAATTCAAAGCAGTGGCGGATTTACCAACAGGCTGAGTAGGCTTGAGCCTAGGGCGGCAGATTTTTAGGGCGGCAAATTTCAGG